>CACVCL010030984.1:0-38632 GCA_902729485.2 Mus minutoides
GCCACTCATTATTTTTTAACCAGAGAATTTATTTGGTTTATTCTGTAAGCTAAATGGATATTTTGGGACACACATTCATCTAGAGATAAAGTGTATCCCTAAACAACAGTTTAAAATGGTGTAATGTGCATCCATTGAAAATGATGTATTTGACAAGGAACTTCTTTGCAGTTGTCTGTAGAACCAGCTCAGCTACTTAGACATAATGAATGGGGCATCCAAGGTAAATTGTTCCCTAAATTCCAAAGCTGAGGTGTTTGTTCTGTTCCTTTTTGCACCTACAGCACTTTCTTGTTTCCTCAAATGGCACTCAGAAGCACATCCTTACTTGTTTATACACAAATATTCTTCTACTTTTATCAACTAAGCAAATCCAAGGACCAAGTCCCATTTCTCATTATATCGTTAATGCTGAGCATAATGTGATCCTGCATAAGAATTCAACACATTTTCTTGACTAACTGAACAAAATAATAGAAGTCTCCACTTTCTCTTAACAGATTAGGACTTCTTGGTATCAATATGATGTGACATCTGGATTCATTGTCTGATTTTTTTCTCCAGCGTTTGGAAAGTGCAGCCAGCATCCAAGCTTAGTTGCCATTATCTTCAGGGGATAATGTGTCTGAAAAAAGTCTGGTTGAATCAATGTCAGAACCACTTTTAAATAAGGGCATATGACTGGTGAGTGAGGGACTATGGGAGTTCGGCACTTTTCACAACAAGAAAAAAATGTCAAGGGCTACTTAAGAATCAAAGTTCCCATAGATTTCTGCAGGTCAAAATAACTTTTCCTTTTGTCCAATCCTGTTTGTTTCCTCCACTTCTATAATTGTTGAGATGAAAGTGCTCACTAGTCTGTAGTAGTGATACCTTCTTCTTGGAAGGAGGGAGACAATCATAAGACATGAGATGTAAATAGCTTCTCACCTCTGGAAGGCTGAAGCTTGCAAGTTACATGGAGATCCATCCTTAGCCTGCTAGAAACAGGAGGAGACTAAGAGACTAAGACTAGCTGAGTATATGACAAGATTTTCCAGATATGTGGAAATTCCTGCATATCCTTCAGGGTTCCAAGAATGAAATTTTCATGAGTCCTCACCTGTTTGGGGTGGGCATTATAGTGAGGAAATTGCATTCAAGCTGTATTTGCTCCATTGCTTTAAGTAGTTTCATACCAACATTCTTGTATAAAACCCTATCAAAAAATCCATTAGTTCAACAAGATGGGCTTCAATGAAATAATTGCTTTAGTCTATCTTGGGTTCCATTTCTGGTGGGGAGCAGATAGGTGTATGTGTCTGTTTGTGTATCTGTGTGTATCTGTATCTGTGCACGTATCTGTGTGAGTATCAGTGGGTATATGTGTGTCTCTGTGTGTGTCTATATATTCCTGTGTGTATACAGCTGTGTATGTCTTTATCTCTCTGTGTGTCTGAGTTTATATGTTCATGTGTGTTTTTATGTGTCTCTATCTGTCTGTGTCTCTCTTTGCATGTTTGTATTTGTCTGGTCATGTGTGTATCTATGTCTATTTTTTGTGTGTTTCTGTTTCATTCTGTGTATCTGTATATGTGGGTGTTTGTGTATGTTTGTCTATGTATGCATGTAACATGATTTATACACAGAAAGCTAACATCTAACCTCTACCTTAGCATCTCCTTTCTGAGAAAAATCAACCTGTACCATATTTCAAGAAATCCACCTGTAGCAAAAGTAACACAATTCTACCCTTAGTTTTCAAGTGAGAATATAAATGTGCTTAGAAAATTGTAGAAAATTTTCTCCTACATGTGTCTCATATAACATTTTATCAATGCAAAGTAGAAATTTTGTTTCAGTTAAGAAGATTTTCTAAAAAAAAAAAAAATCACACTAAACTTTTGAGAGAGGGAGCGTATCAGTTGTAGCATTGGCTGCAATCACAGAAGAGTGATTTGGTTGCTAGCATCCATACCAGATATCTCACAAGTACCTGCAATTCTACCCACAGAGGTTCTATCTCCTTATTCTGTCTCTGAAACTGCTACACATTCATATACATTCATTCGAAATCTGCAAAGGATTTTTAAAAATATTTTTTCTTTTGCTAATGTTTTATTGAAAATATTCTCCCATACAATACATACCAAACATAGTTTCCTCTCTCTCCACTCCTCCCACCTCTCATTTCCTCTAGATATACTTCCCCTTTGTTTTCAGAAAAGAGCACTCCTCCAAGAGACAACCATCAAACACAACAAAACAAAATACATAAGACAAGGCAAAAGTCCTCATATCTAGGCTGGGCAATACAACACAACAGGAGGAAAAGTATCCCAAGAAGAGGCAAGAGAGTCAGCAAGCCTCCCAAGCAGCCAGCTAACAGCTTTTAACATATACTCAGAGTGCCTGGTGCAAGCCCCTGATGATTCCATGTGCGCTGTTTCAGACCCTGTGAGCCCACATGAGCCCTGCTTAGTTGATTTAGTAACTCTCTTTCTCTATTTGTTCTTCATACCTTCAGACTGCTACAATATTCATTCTCTTCCAGGAGGATTCCCATCTCTTAGGGGAGGAATCAAATGGAGACATTTATTTTAGCCTTTATTCTCCTTGCATGAGGTCTGGCAGTGAGTTTATGTGCCTGAACCAATCTTCTTCCAGAAAAAGGCCTTCTCATGGTGACTGGATGAGCTACCAATCTGAGTACTGCAGAATACCATTAGTAATAATTTCTATTCTAGGTCTCTGGGCTATCCAATATTTGGTATCTAGCCATCCACGTAGTGTAGATTCTTCTGATAGTGTGGGTTTAAAGCTAAACCAGTCATTAGTTGGTTACCCCCACAGGTTCTGTGACATCATTGCCCCAGCACATCTTGTAGAGAGGACAGAGGACAGATTGTAGGTGGATATCATTAGGTTTTATGGCTGGGTTTGTGTCCAAGTTTCTCTTCCAGTAGCATGCAAAGTACCTTCCTTTGGAAAAAAAAAAAGACTATAATTAGGGGTAAAGTTTCTATACAGGCACTTGCTCAACCTTTCTACACTCAATCAATTAGCTGTCTGAATACTTTCCAAGGCAGTGGCGCCCCAACTCCCACGCTCAATTTTTGGCCAACAACCCTCTGTCCTAACTCATCTGAAACCACAATTTATTTTCACTCAAAACTCAAGCAATGTAGTAAAGAAAATAACTATATTAGAATTCTAGTAGATTTTTCTGTATCTTTCCCATAAGTCAAAAGCCCACTACTGGCATGATGATACTTTTAATAGATGTTCATTGAATTGTTTCACAAACAGCTGCTTCCGAATTTCATTGGAGTCTTGAAACAAGATGGACAGACACATAAATAACAGCTAGAAGGCTATTCAGCACCATCTCTCTATGGCTGAATATAAGATAAGGAAAGAGCTAATAGATGTTTTAACAGATTGTGTGTTTTAATTTGAAAATAAACTAATGTTTAATAATGGAAGAATAATTTTATTTGAAGATATAAAATTTTATATATTACATGTATACATATGATTCTGGATTATCACAAAAATTAATCATTATCACTGTGCTTGGTTTGAGATTGATTATGAAGTTTGTTGTCTATAACAATTTCCACTAATATTGTTTTTACTTAGCATTAATAATGTGTGGGATAGGAATTGATGTATAATTCATTACAACAGCACATAGGAGGTCTAATAATTCATATGAGCAATTCTGAAAATCACTAAAACACACTTATTCTTTACAGACAAGATCATAATAGACACAGCAGAGTAGAAAAGATTGTTATCAGCTCAGAGAAGCCATTAACACTGGGGACTCTAACCTTTACACTTCTGTAGCTTCATTCTATATGTACTGGTGAGTTATTTCTTGATAAACAATCTCAGAACTATTGTTCAGGTATTTGGTCCAGGATATTAAAAGTTTGTCAATAATTTTACCTATGTCATGGGGGTTATACTCTTGTAAATACTGTGAGTTAGTATAGTAGAAAGTTTAAGCAAGGATTGAATCATCAGTGGTTCTAGAGAATAAAGAAAGGACCCATATCTTTCACTGGTACTTCTTGATTTTCTTATTTTCACCACAGCATCAAGAAGGATGGAGTTTTATCTAATGGGAATGGTAGCTTGACTGGTTCTGAAGGATACATATTAGGTTTGGGGGCATAGGAAATTTATATTTATGCATCCATGTGAAAAAGCTGTGTATTATATTTGATACAAGCTTCTGTATTTCTGGACTGACAGTACTGAAGAAGAAATATGTATGGTTTGGAGTCAAGAAGAGATGAGGTCCGTTGAATCCATTAGCCTCCATGAGACCAATGAGAGTGAGAGTGTATATGTAAAAAGGATGCTGTGAATGAACAATTGTAGCTGTTGGGGGAAAAAAAATGAGAGAAGATACAAAGGGTACCTGTACTGGCTAGTTGTGTGTCAACTTGACACAGCTGGAGTTATCACAGAGAAAGGAGCTTCAGTTGAGGAAATGCCTCCATGAGATCCAGCTGTGGGGCATTTTCTCAATTAGTGATCAAGGGGGAAAGGCCCCTTGTGGGTGGTGCCATCTCTGGGCTGGCAGTCTTGGGTTCTATAAGAGAGCAGTCTGAGCAAGCCAGGGGAAGCAAGCCAGTAAAGAACATCCCTCCATGGCTTCTGCATCAACTCCTGCTTTCTAACCTGCTTGAGTTTCAGTCCTGACTTCCTTTGGTGATGAACAGCAATATGGAAGTGTAAGCTGAATAAACCCTTTCCTCCCCAACTGCTTCTTGGTCATGATGTTTGTGCAGGAATAGAAACCCTGACTAAGACAAATTGGTACCAGAAGTGCGGTATTCCTGTGACAACTTGACCATGTTTTGGGGAGGACTGTGGAATGACTTTGGAACTTTGGGCCTGAAGATCCACTAGGTGTTAAGAGCTCTGTGATTTGTTGTGTAGGAGCTAGGAAGATAATGTTGAGAACAGTGGAGAAAATGGAGGCCTGGCTTGTGAAATTTCAGAGGGAAAATTAAAGACTCTTTTCAGGGCCATTCCTATTTTGGATTGTGAAGATTTTGTGGTTCTGGTTAGCTGGGGCTGAAGAATCAGCTGTGTTTAACAAGACACCAGAAATACTAAAGTAAAAACTTTTCCTTACTGGGACTATTGATGCTGGATAGCTTGTTATTAGTGGTGATTAAGAAGAGACCAGTATCATTGAGGTGACATCTGGGAAGTGTTTTCTAAGAGCACAAAGGCTGTGTTCCAGAGATAGCAAGGTTGTACCTTGTGCTGTGGCTAGATGTGGTAATGTGTAAGAGTTACCTAGGTGGTGCTGGTTTTGAAGGCATGAAGGGGTCATGCAGAGCAGCTAAGGCCACAGAAGCACTGCGAGGGGCCATGGAAGACCATTGGTGAAGGTGCAGCCTCAGTTGCAATTGATGGCCTAGGACTGAAGGGGTCATGCAAAGGAGTTGAGGCTTGGCACCATGAAGAGAGTCTATGAGAGGCGAGTGTTAAAGCCTAGTTATAGTGGAAGGCAGCAGCATTTTGGAGATGCCAGTATCATGAGACGAACACCAAGAACAGCAGCAGCAATGGAGTATAGGCATCTGGAGCCTAGAGGACAGCATGTGTGCTACAAATGGCATGGCTGGAGAAGTGACCCAAGCCCTTGGAGGAGCCCAGAAGATTGTAAGTTGGATCCCAGACATTGGATGGTTAGAGATTGATTGATGTTTTTGATCGTGACTGTGCCCTGATATTTTTCCCTCTTGAAGGAAGTTTTTTGTGAAGCCCACTGTTAAGAGACCTTGAATTTTAAAGTACTTTGAATTTTAAAAGATACTGGATATTTTGAAAGGATTGAACTTTTAATATGTAAAGACTGTGGGACTTTTAAAGTTATTTAGATCTTGGGGATGGATAAGAATGTAAGAGTTGAGGCTTACTAGTGATGTGTTTGTGTGTCAAGTTGACAAGGGGTCAATTGTACTGCCTAGTTTTGTGTTAACTTGACACAGCTGGAGTTATCACAAAGAGAGGAGCTTCAGTTGAGGAAATGCCTCCATGAGATCCAACTGTAAGGCATTTTCTCAATTAGTGATCAAGGGGGAAAGGCCACTTGTGGGTGGGACCATATCTGGGCTGGCCGACTTGGGTTCTATGAGAGAGCAGGCTGAGCAAGCCAGGGGAAGCAAGCCAGTAAAGAACATCCCTCCTGCCTTCTGCATCAGCTCCTGCTTTCTGACCTGCCTGAGTTCTAGTCCTGACTTCCTTTGGTGATGAAACGCAGTATTTCCGGAAGTGTAAGCTGAATAAACCTTTTCCTCCCCAACTGCTTCTTGGTCATGATGTTTGTGCAGAAATAGAAACCCTGACTAAGACTGCACCCAAATCAAAGACTAGCCTAATTTCAAAGAGACTTGAGTCTCTAATGCCCTACAGGAAAATAGAAGGGCAGATTAACATTTAAGTAAGTAGCAATCAAATGCAATAACGTTTGACAAAAGAAGAGTAGAACTCCATTGAGAACTGCTGGATTTAGTCACAGGTTAATAGTAGCATTTAGAATGGAAGATTTGTAGTGTAATGTAGAAAAAGTCTAACAATGGCTATAGAGATTGATTGAATTCAACAAAGAGGATTTTGCTATTGTTCATAAAGAGGTGAGATTTCATGAAATTTCCCAAGAAGATGGAAATTAATAATGAAGGAGGAAATGGAGAATTAACTGGTCTTAGGCAGGTAACACAAGATGAATCCAAAGCACATGTAGGTGACAACACCTGGGAGATGTGCAATTTTTTTTCCTATTTCAATAAATGTAGGAAGTGATGATGTAAAAATTTAGGTCATACATTACATATGGATTGTGGAGGGATTGCATTTCTATTCACCAAGTCTTATAGCATGAGTGTGGCAAAGAACGGTGACAATCATTAATATTATACCAAAAAAGACCAATAATCAGACTTCATGGTAGTAAATGCATCAGTTACACAGGCATTTATATCATTAGTCATTTTGGATGAGGTAATGTTGAAAAGGGAGGCAGTGAACCAATATTTAAAACTTTAAAGAGTGCAAAGTGGCTTCATCATACACAAGTGAGAGAGCAACCAAGCCAGACTGTGGAAATTTCTCTAAAGGTAGGAGGCAAAGTCCCTGTGTTCATCCAGGAGTCAGTGCTTGCCAACACTGCAAGCAGTGTTCCAGAAGATAAAGCACACAGCAAAAGAAATAACATACAGTTCATCTCTTTCATAAGCAATTCTTAAGTCTGGCAGAATAAGCCTGTTTTGTCTAATTTGAGTTTGTAGGTTGCCCCTGATCTAAATTACTGCTGGTAGCCAGAGAGAATCACTTAAGAACATGTAACTGCCCGAAGATTCACTTTAATACCTTGTAGATCCTTAAGCATATTTTGAAACTCCTCACCCACTGTCACTTTCTAAAGCATCATTCCCATGTCCTGGAGATTCAGACATCTTTTTCTAAAACTCAGAATAAGGAGTCCCCTCTTATTTAGAAAAAGCTGAGTCAAAGGACAAGCAAGCAATGATTCTTAGCAATTCTCCTCCAACTGGACCTGTTAGCACCGTGGGCAAGAATAACATTGCTGCTCCACATTTAGAAACTCCGTGGCTTGAAAACAGCTTCTTGTAAAACCCAGCAACACCTCACCTGGAGTTGGCACAGTTTATTGTTGTGCATGCAATCTGGCTCAGCACATGGCATCTTGATTTGTGTTAACATTCTAATGCACTAATCTTCCTAATACTTCTTATGTTTATTTATGGCATAAATCAAATCCTTCTCTGAACTAAGTAGTTCCTGCTTTTCCCCCAACCTTCTCTCCTGCTGGGTGTATTTATGTGAAGTCGTGTTGTGTTGCCACCATTGCTACAAATTTATCCTCGCTTCGACTTTTACTGCTGATTTAGCAAACATTTTATATTCTGCAATGAACTGTAAACATTTTTTCTCTTCTGACAGATCCATTATGACAGGTGTTATAAACTCTCCACTGCAGACTGTATCTATTGAGCTGTTCTTTATATCAATTTTACTATGCACAGAAAATGATGGTGGTAATATTGTACCTGCCTGAGCTTGGCTGGGACAATCAGTGAGTTCTGCAGCACAGCGCATCTATATACTTAGTTTTATTACACCTGTTTCTATTTTATACAGCATGTTAGAAAGAATTGAGCTTTAAGGGTAATAAAATGAGCCAAAAGTAGCCTATGAACCCCAATTTTGTTCCACTTTAAAGTTTAGCTATCTATAAACATAGAAAGAATTTAAAAATAGCTGATAAAGTTGCCCATTTCCTATCAGGTATAAAATGTTATAATATATTTGTATTATACCAAATTTACAGAGAAGAGTAAATGCTGATCCAGAAGAAAAATATTCCTGGTGCCAAATCATGTCTATATTATTTCTTAGTTAAGGATCTGGAAAAATCTTTCATTTATTAGCAGCTTTTAAATTTTTTATAGCAACCAAAGAAATGAGAAAAGAGGTACATAGTTTAAGAGCTAAGTCTGCTTCCCTGAAATTTATATGCTGAAATTACAGTGCTCCATTTCTCAGAATGTGACATTGTTAAATTGTGTTTCCTAACTAGGTAATTAAGTTAAAATGAGATAATTGAGATTTCATATCCAATATCCAAATGTCTTTCTGAGATACAAGATTTCACATTGCATGTAGATATACATAGCATAAGGAACCATATGAAAAAAAGTGGGAGAGGATGGAAACTTTAAAATTCTTAATTAAGATATAATGACATAATCTTCTTTCTCATCTTCCCTCTCTTACCCATCCCTAGCCATCAATTCCTTTCGCTATGTATACATACATATCATATACATATACACCACATATGCATACATCATATACATCACATACACACACATACATATATATGTATGTGCATATATATATATATATATATATATATATATATATATATATATATATATATATATATATATATATACCTGCAAACACATACACATGTATATCATGTATATCTGTCTCGGTCTCGGTCTCAAGTCAGTTCCCGTTCAATTCTGAGGCCTAGGTTACAATCGCATGATGTTCACCACAGTTGAGATTTACCTTCACTTTATGGATAGCAATCCAAAGTAATACAGGGAAATGCATATGGAATATTGATCATATCTAAATTTCCTTGGAAATTCTTTTATATCATTTTACCTAATTTCTCCCAAACAAACTAGGGATGCACCTACAGCTTCAGATATAAATGCAATGAACCTAAGTCTTACAAAGCCCCTCCCATAGCAAAACTAAAGGCAATTTGTGGCTTCTGAGAGGAAGAATCGGTTTTCTCTAGGACAAGTCTCCCGATGAGAGGCTGACCCCAAATACATACACAAACAAGGAACACTGAATTAAACCAGCAGCTTGTCTTTATAAATTGTGTGTCGGGGGCAGTGTAGGTGTGTGTATGAAAATTTCTTCTGAAGCTATCCCTTATTTTTTAAGAGACAAAATTTTAACAGATATTATAACTGAATTAATAATGTTCCTCAAGATCATTTTAAAATGTATTCAATCTCTGTTCTACTTGAATTGTAGCCAGAATTACTATCCATAACACTTCCTATGTAATCAGCCTTTATGCCACAGCTAAATGCATAGCTTTAATATTAAACAATGTATTTTCCATTTCTCTGACAAAAATAATGTATGCATATGTATTTGTTGTGGTAGTTATTTGCTGAATGTAGCCAACAGGTTGGAAGACACTTAAAACAAAACAAATATTATCTAAGTATTGGAAGCAGCATATGGATATAGGTTTCTCATATCTAGTTCCTATTTTGAGTATTGTTCTGAATCAGCTGGGGTCAGTAAGATATCTGTAAGCTATATATTCCCCATTTCTTCCCCTACCTCATGCTTTGTGCTGTTAAGCAAACACGGAGCAAAGCCCATTGTTAGAGACATACAAGCATCAGGTAGGGGATGAGACACACACACAGCAGATGTACAGTTAGACCGGCCACAGATCACCAACAGAAGACAGATGGATCACACAGGGAGAAAGGGGAAGACTTCACATTTGGGTTCACTCTTGTTCTAAACTACTCCAAGTTAAATTCTTGTTTGCACTCCATACTGCAACATTAACACATTTTGTTTCCACCCCAAGGTATCTTTAAGCATTAATTATTCAAATACATAACAAAATAATTTAAAATAAATGACATGAATTTGAGGGTTAGATGGAAATGAGAGGAGTGAGGAATTAAAGAAAGAAGAAATAGAATATAATAATGTAGAAATAAAAGAAATTAATATGGGCAGCCTATCTAGAGGATAAGCTATGGTTAAAAATCTTACTGTTCTGATTCAAAATCCATAAAATCTATTCTATACAATCATACCTCAAGTTCACTGATGCTATGGAATAGAAAGAAAGGGTGGATCTTGACTATATTCCTGTAATTGAAGATGTCTACTGAGAGTTATGTCCTGTCATTATGGAATAAAACCCTATGTTTAGTATGATTCCACTTTCTAAACATGCAGGGTTCACTTTCAAACACAACTCGTTACCAGTATCCATGCTTCAAGGAAGGGGTAGGAATATGTATTTCATTTAAAGGAGCATTCTGGCTCACAATAGCTTGTACTTTGAGGATACTGCCAGAGTTCCACTTATCCTACATTAGCTTAAAGTAGAACACATATCCCCTATTGCTTCTGCCTCTGGGCACCAGAGTACCTGTCAAAAGATAAGGTAGAAATGGGCTTTGCCCTTACAGATTTCTCACTGGAATAAATAATTTAATTTTACTGGGTTGTGTTTATTTGCTTACTTTCATGTTACCCATTTCCCACCCAAATGCATTGTTCTTCTGTTCAAATGGAAAGCCACAGTGTCATGGACTGTGTCTTGTTTGTGTCTGTGACTCCAGTCCTGGCTGGATGCCTGACACACATTAAGGACTCAATAAATATTTTTAAATTGAATTGATATTCCAAATTTATAGCTGATGAAGATGAATGCATATCCTGTTTCTTGACAGGAGTTCAAGCACCATTGGGAAAACTGCTAATATTAGCTCAGGCTTTGCATCTAACATACAAATACACAGGCTCTATGAAGCTCATGAAGTGGTACTAACACTAACTGTACCCTTACATCTCCTTTTCTTAACTTTCCTGTTCCTATTTTTAAGACCACAATGCGACTTTTATATTATTTTCCAAGGGTCTAACAAATGAAAATTATAGAAAATATGAAACTTATACATCTAGAAATAGTTGCTGCTCCTGCTATAATATCCATCAATTGAATCTTTTAGAACTATCTAAAATATTTTCTTCTACAATGGACTAAGACTCTGAATAAATTTCTATAGTGTGACTCTTCCATAAAATGTTCATTGAAGACACTACTACATGTCATTAAGTATTAAAGTGAGATTTAATGGTTGTGAAATGATTTACAATATGAGTATTTATTTTCATTTCACCCATTCACATTGATTCTACTCTTTTCCAGACACTTTGACAGCCACTAGGTTATTTCCTTCTTAGTCATACTATGGGCTTTAGATATGATGGCTCTGCTGAGTGGGACTATTCATTGTTAATTATTGGGTTTTTAAGGTATTAATTGTATCACCTATTATTACTTATTAAACACAACAGTTTTCCAAATTCTGCCCCTTCAAACTATGTTCTCATTTGAGCCTGCCTATTGAAGACCTCATACATTATTTTCTACTCTAGTCATGGGAGCAATTAAATAATAAACAAGATGATTGGCATCTCTTCTTGGATAGTAGAACACAGACACAAATAAAAAACAAGATACAAGGGGTAACTATGTTTCATAGTAAACTTGTGAAGAAAACTAATACAGATTTGAACTGTCACAACATCATAAAAGATGTAGCTTTCTAAATAGAGAGAGTGTCTAAAGCTGATTTACACATAACTACATAGATAGGGCCTCAACGTTGTAGAAGAAACAAACAAGAAAAAACAAAAACAAAAAAAAAAAAAAAAAAAAAAAAAAAAAAAAAAAAAAAAAAAAAAAAAAAAAAAAAAAAAAAAAAAAAAAAACAAAAAAAAAAACATTGCACCTAAAATTCTAGGAAAGAATTTTAGGGAGAGGTATGTGCTACTTGTGCCCTGGATTACTCGCTGCCAGACCCTACTTGCCCTTGGGGGTTGAAGGTGAGGTGGTGTGAAATCAATGACACAAACTCCACTCCAGGAGCAGGTGAGAAAGGCTGCAGCAAGCTCATCGGAACACTGCTGCAAGATCCTTTAATACCCTCCATCCGTGCTTCACTGGTCCCAAGAAAGCATCTCTTCTAAACATCAGTTCTTGATTGGCATTGTCTGCATCAGCAATCCTTGGTCTCTCAGGCAGTCTTCAATAAGGTCCTCCTACAAGAGATGCCTCTGTAGCTGTGTGGCCCCCAGTGTTTACAGAGAGGTAGCTACCACATTTCCCCCTACAGGCATGAACATGCATGAAGGCCCCAAGTGAAAAATGTTCATACCTCAAATAGAATAATCATGCCTGAAAATGAAACTCCATGAAATAAAATACATTCAATATTATTTCAGGACCCTCCTGTACTTAGTAGGTTTAATGGTATTAGAAACATGTAGACCTTTATATCTCAGACATTATTTCCTGGTGAAATCAGAATGAAAGCTGTGGTAGTTAGAATATGCTTGCCCCAGGAAGTGGCACTCTTTGGAGGTGTGGCCTTGTTGGAGGAAATGTGTCATCATGGATGTGGGCTTTAAGACCCTCAACCTGGCCTGGAAGCCAGTCTTCTTCTGTTTGCCTTCGGAACAAGATGTTGAACTCTCACCTTCTCCTGCCTTGATGATAGTGGATTGAACTTCTGAACCTGTAAGCCAACCCCAATTAAATGTCCTTATAGGAGTTGCCTTGATCATAGTGTCTGTTCACAGCAGTAAAACTCCGACTAAGGAAAGTGCCATCATTTGAGAGTAGGGAATGTAAGAAGTTTGATAGGTTTGGGAAACTACAAGGGAAAACTCCTATGTAAAGGAATGAGTAGGCACAGAATTCAAAGTCAGATTAGGGACTTGTTTGTGAGGATAAAGTTTATTTCTCTCACATCACTTCTTCAGTGCAGCTTTTCAACTTCGATAGACGTGTTTAATAAGCAAGCCTGAGGTCCTGAGGTCCAACTTTAGGTGTTTGTTTGTAATTCCTCCAGAATACCTATGATGAGATGAAAAGTGAAGATAGGAATATGTTCCCCAGAAGCTCAATACCAGATGGTTTTCAGTAAGCTGCAGATGTGCACAAGTGCATACACACACATTCATTAATTAATTATGTATGTAATTGATTAATTGGTTGATTAAAGGAGGCAAAAAGGAGTTCATTCAGTGTAGCTAAAGATGTAGAAACAAAGCAAAAATTCAGGAAATATTTATGAACATGAAGTCATTTATTTTAAGTTAGCTTGTCAAGAATATGAAAGAAAATTAAGCTTGATCATATACATCAATTCCTGATCATTGGCAATGTTTTCATGTGTATAAAAGTCAGGTAATGTTCTGCTTGGATACAGAATGGAATATTGACTTGATCAATTAGAAATATGTATGCATAGATTAGTGCTAAAATGTCAGGTATAGAATTAGGTGCCTGTAAGCTTTTGCACAGCTAATGATGATGTTTGCTGTCATTCAAGAAACTTGTTATTTGATATTACTTATTGCAAACCCTATTGTTCTACATCCTGAGAATATATTGATGACAAGGACATGATGATTTCTGTCCTCTTACAGATTGAGAAGAAACAGCAATTATTCTAAGAGTAGTGCATTATGCTCTTGGAGCTGTTTAGGGGTCAGTGGAACCACATAAAAGGAGCCACCTAAAAATTCAAGAGAAAAAAATAGTTATATTAAGAGATAGGGAATACACATGAAAATTAAGCTTGAGAAACTGAGATAAGGACCACAAATCTTGAGGTCAAAGCAAGTGAAAAAGAACATTGTAAAAAAAAAAAATAGTACAAAACTAAGCAGCCTTTAATTTATAGCAGCACTGAATTAAATTTATAAGAATGGACATCATTCTAATCACACAGGAAAGACTTTGAGGCATTTTAATGTAGAGACTGACAGAATTAATTATGCACATTACATTTACATTTCCACCAACACTGATAAGTGCAAGGTAGTTTGTCAAGAAACAAGTCAGGTGATAGGCAGGCAAGTCACAGGAATTATGTTGTTCTTAGGAGATGTAATGGCAATCAACCCTGGGGTCATGTTAAAAAAAGATGAAAGCAAATGAATGGAGGTGAAAACTGTTCTGCAAATGGGATTAATTGTAGTCAGTATATGATTAAATCTTAGTAAGGAAAGGCAAAAATACAAAGGATTAAAAATGTCGGATTTTGGAAACATTTCTTATTTGTACATTTAAATGAATAGCTTTCTGCTCAAATGAAGACCCATTCAACAAGATGAAAGTCACATTTGAAAACATGATTTGGAAGCCTATCCAACAACTCATAGCTAATGATGTCATGCATCTTGGACAAGAATATACAACCACTATTTTATTAAGCTAGCATAAGCACAAATTACATTCTAAGTTTTGTTTTTACCATTCACAGATCAGTGTAGTTCTTACCTCTCATAAAGTAACCTTCTCTTAGTAACAGATGCTAACCATTACTGAACCTAACAGAGAACAATAACCAACCAAACACAGAGCTTTGAAGCTGAGTCTCAGTGGATAGAGAAACAAAACAACTCCCACACCCAAGGTTTAAGAACCATTCTGGAAGAGGAGGCAGATAGATTGTAAGAGCCACAGGATCCAGAAGGTTGTTGTGAATTCATATTTCCTCATAATATCAGAAAGTACACTCATAAACTCTCACCAACATTAGTGCCTAAATATGAGTTGGACACAGAAAACAATAAACATGCTAGCACCGATGGGTAAAAGTACACAAGGCCTCAACTGGCTACAAAGAACTATAGGCAAATAAGATATGCTAAAAGTGGGAGAAGCAATCTTCCCCCAAAGTGGAGCACACTAACTGGTTACCCAATGCAAAGTGGTCAGACCTGAGACCATACATGCAAGTATCATGATACAGACTGAATAAGTTATATTTAAGAATATTTCTGCATATATATGCAGATATGTCCCCCCATTTGCCTCTATAAGGGTGCTCCTACACCCATTTACTCACTCCTACCTCATACCTCTAGCAGCCTCCTATACTGGGGTGTCAAGCCTCCCTCTTGTCCCATTAATGTCAGATATGGCCATCCTCTGCTACATATGTATCTGGAGTCCTGGCTCCCTCCATGTATACACTTTTGTAGGTGGTTAGGTCTCTGGGAGCTCTTGGTGATCCAGTTAGTTGATAGTTTTCTTCTTATAGGGTCACAATCCCTTTCAGCTTCTTCAGTTCTTCTCCTAGCTCCTTCATTGGGGTCCCCAGACTCAGTTCAATAGTTGGCTATAAATATCTACATTTTTATTGGTCAGGTGCTGGAAGAATCTCTCAGTGAACAGCCATATCAAGTTCCTGTCAGCAAGAACTTCTTGGCATCAGCAATAGTGTCAGGTTTTGGTGTCTATAGAGGACATGGGTCCCTAGGTGGAGCAGTCTTGGGATGGCCTTTCCTTCAGTCTCTGTTCCAATTTTTAATTTCTGTATTTCCTTTTGACAGGAACAATTCTGGGTAAAATTTTTGAGATGGGTGGGTAGTCCCATCCCTCAACTGGGGTCCGTGCCTATCTACTGTAGGTGGTCTCTACAGGTGGTATCTTCCCTTTAATGGGTACTTCAGCTAAAGTAATCACCATTGGCTCCTGGACATGTCTCCCTTCCCTGGTGTCTGAGATTTTCTGGTGGCTACCCACAGTTCTCAATCCCCACTCTGCTACATGTTACTATTCAATTTCCTGATCCTCTGTACTTCTCTCCTGTCCTTTCCAATACCTGTTCCTGCCCCCCCCCATTTTCCCTCCCTGCCTTACACCCTCCCGGTTCCCCCCTCCCTCTAGCTCCTGTGATTACTTTGTTCCACATTCCACATGTAGGATTGAAGCATCTACACGTTGGTCTTTCTTCTTCTTAAGCTGCATATGGTTTGTGGGTTGTATCATGATTATTCTGAGCTTTTAGGCTAAAATCCATTTATCAGTGAGTACATACCATATGTGGAGGATGAGATTTTATTCCCCTACCAATATACCCTCTGACTGTTCTACATCCCATACTTCCTCCCCAACTGCTGTCTCCACAAGGATGCCCCCATGCCCACCCTCTACCCACCAGATCTCTAAACTCCCTGGGGCCTCCAGTCTCTTGAGGATTAGGTGTATCTTCTCTGACTATACCCAGACCCAGAAGTCCTCTGCTATATATGTGTTGGGGGCTTCCTATCAGCTGGTGAGTGCTGCCTGATTTGTGGTCCAGTGTCTGAGAGATCTTGGGGGTCCAGGTTAGTAGAGACTTCTGGTCCTTGTACAGGGTTGCTTTCCTCTTCAGCTTCTTCCAGATTTCCCCTAATTCAATCACAGGGATCAGGAACTTCTTTCCATATGTTAGGTGCAAATATCTGCATCTGACTCTTTGAGCTGCTTGTTGGGTATTTCAGAGGGCAGTAATGATAGGTCCCTTTTTTTGAGTACTCCATAGCCTAAGTAATAGTGTCAGGTCTTGGGGCTTCCCCTTGAGCTGGATCCCACATTGGGCCTGTCACTGGACCTTCTTTTCCTCAGACTGTTCTCCATGTCCATCCCTTGCAGTTCTTTCAGAAAGAACAATTATGGGTCAGAGTTTTGATTGTAGAATGGCAACCCCTTCCTCACTTGATGTCCCCCTGTCTTCTGCTGGAGTTGGGCTCTACAAGTTTCCTCTCCCCAATGTAGGGCATGTCACCTAAGGTCCCTCCATTTGAATCCTGAGAGTCTCTCACCAACCCGGTCTCTGGGACATTCAGGAGGGACCCCCCAACCTCCTACTTCCCGAGGTTGTCTGTTTCCATTCTTTCTTCTGGCACTAAGGACTCTAGTTCTGTTCCCCAACTCAATACCAGATCATGTTACCCTCTCCCCCACATCCCCATTTTCGCCCAGGTTCCTCCCTTCTTCTTCTGTTGTGGTTGTTTCTTCTCCCTTCCAAGTGGAACTGAGGCATCCTCATTTGGGCCCTTCAGCTTGTTGAGCATTATGAGTTCTGGGTATTGTATCTTGAGTATTTTGTACTTTCTTTCTTTTTCTCTTTTGGCTAATATCCACTTATTAGTGAGGACATGCTATGCATTTCCTTTTAGGTCTGAGTTACTTCACTCAGGATGATATTTTCTAGTTCCATCCATTTTCTTGCAAAATTCAGGATATCCTCATTCTTAATGGCTGATGAGTATTCTATTGTGTAAATGAACCACATTTTTCTCTATCCATTCTTCTGTTGTGTGACATCTGGATTGTTTCTAACTTCTGGTTGTCAAAAACAAGGCTTCTATGAACATAGTGGAACATGTGCCTCTGTGGCATGGTGGGTAATGCTGGTCTAACTGGCCATCAATATGTAGAAAATTGAAAATGGACCCATACTTGTTACCTTGCACAAAGCTCAAGTCCAAGTGGATCAAGAACCTCAACATAAAACCAGATACACTGAGTCTAAAAGAAGAGAAAGTGAGAAAGAGCCTTGAACTCATTGGCACAGCAGGGGATTTTCTACACAGAGCTACAATGGCCCATGCTCTAAGATCAAGAATTGATAAACAGGACCTCATGAAACTGAAAAGCAAAACTCATAGCCAGTAAGACAAATGGGCAACCTACAGATTGGGAAAAAATCTTCACTAACCCTCACCCAATTGAGGGCTAATATCCAAAATATATTTAAAAAAAAGTTCAAGAAGCTAACCACCAAAAAACCAAACAGCCCAATCAAAAATGGGGTGTAGAATTAAACTGAAAATTCACAACAGAGGAATTTCAAATGGCTGAGAAACACATAGAGATATGTTCAATGTCCTTAATGATCAGAGAAATGCAAATCAAAATGACCATGAGATTCCACCTTACACCAATCAGAATGGCTAAGATCCAAACCTCAGAGAACAGCACATGTTGGCAAGGATGTGGAGAAAGAGGAACACTACTCCATTGCTGGTGAGAATGTGAACTGGTACTACTATTCTGGAAATCTATCTGGAGGTTCCTCAGAAAATTTAAAATAGATCTACCTGAAGATCCAACAATAATAACATTTAATGACAACAGAAGCCTTGAATTTGAGAGAGCAAGAGGGGTATTTGAGAGAGGTTGGGAGGATGGAAAAAAAAGGGAGGAATTTTGTAATTATATTATAATTACCTAAATTTTTAAGTCATCATCTAGGAGATGGTGTTATAAAGTTATGAGTTTTTTTATTTATGGAACATTCAAGGTAGAAAGCTTGATATGAGATGTAAGTTCAAAGGCAAGCTATAGAGTGGCAGTCTATGTATAGGAGTCAAGGCCACAAATAGCCATTTTACTTTTAAGTGATAAAGAAGAGATTACAATATATAATGAAATACTATTGGAAAAACTTGTATGATTCTCTTTGTCCCAGTGACATCACCAATTCTGAAATATTTAGGTTCTGAATAGCTATTAGACACCAATTTTGTGACTCCTTGGCATTTGTTTTCAAGAATTTTCTCATTTAGTACCATTATTTTGTCTTTTCCTGATCAAGAAAGCTCAAGATATTTCTGATTCATATGACATACTGAGAATTCACAACAGAGGAATTTCAAATACTGTGCCAATAGAAAAAAAAATCTCAACATAGGTAACTCACACGTACTATTTTAGTGGGCATTTTGGGGGGGGGGATGTTTAACTTTGGAAGACTAGTGACCATCTTCTGAGAAGTGATTTGTTCATCAAAGATTCTGATACCATTAAGGACTAGCGTATCTAGCAACTGTTTGCACTCAAGACTCTTAGAGCCCCTTGGAGATTAGCTTTCTGATCCCATTTTGGCATTTACACTGAACATTATTATCAATTTGAAAACCACTTCTTTGTTACCTTAACATACTCTGAAATCTTTCTCTTTCTCTCTCTCTCTCTCTCTCTCTCTCCCTCCCTCTCCTATAACTGCCAAGAGTAATATTTTAATTCTCAAATAATGCCATTTTTCAAAAATTGCTAAAAAATAAAAAAGATTGCTGCCTATCTATCCTTATCAGATCCTTTATTACTTCTTCTTTTTCACCTGAGATTTAAATTAGTGTTACTAATTCTGTTTATATTTTATTAAAATATAATTTCATTATGTAATATTTTGTGGAATTGTCTGATGCAACTTAATTTATTTCTAAGTACCAAGTCATGTTGTATTTTCTCAACTGAGACTCCATTAAACCTCATTTCTTCTGATATTATTCTATAACAACCACAGTCACATCAACTACCACATCTTATGTCAAATCTTTGTCCATCTAAATGTATTTAATTTTTCACAATTAAATTTTTTAGTTTATTTTATATTTTGCTGTGAGAACTATACCAAGGTCAAACATCATATTTTATAACACTATCTAGATAATTTTAGGAAGAGAAAATGCCTCAACTCTCTAAGACTTCATGTCTTCAACAAGTTTTCCTCCTCCAAGATCTAGATGATTCCTCTGTAGGTAGAACTAGGAACCAGCCCATTTCTACCCATCACAGAGTAATGGAATCAGAACTCAAAAATGATCAATCAAAATAATGTCTCCCACAAAACCAAGTTTAATCATAAAGCACACAGCCAATATTCTCACTCCAGTGAAGATGATAAATCAGCTACAGAGCATGTAAGTAACAGTTTCACCATGGTGAGTAACAGGAAACTCAAGGCAAGTAAGAGACATTAGTGCTATGTGCAACTGTACATGAATATTGTGGCTCTTCCACAGGAGTCATAAACGTGTAAAAGAGCCACACAATTATAACTCAATTGTGAGAGCAAATCACTGAGAAAATTTAAATGATATAATGTAAAAATAGTATTAGATATTTGGGGCACTAAACACTTTAAAAGATGTGTTCCCAACTTCATGAATACTGAATTAAAAATAGCTACATTTTCTTTCCCTAATAGAAAATGTAATTCTCAACCTGTGTTCATACAAGTAACTCTAACAAAATTGTGAAAGAAATTTGAAGAACTGATTCTGAAGAAAAGAAAAGAAAAGAAAAGAAAAGAAAAGAAAAGAAAAGAAAAGAATGAATAAGGAGATTCTCTCTCTCTCTCTCTCTCTCTCTCTCTCACACACACACACACACACACACACACACACATTTGTGATAAATGAAACTTTTTAAACAAAGAATATAACTGCCCTGTCATAGTGAAGTATACCTTTGATCCCATCCCTCTGGCAGCAGAGGCAGAAAAACCTATGAATTTGAGGACAGCCTGCTCTATGGAGAGAGCTCAAGGAGAGCTAGAGCTAGACAGAGAAACCCTGCCTTGAATATATGTATTTCCAATAAATCTTTTAAAATTATCAGTTGTAATCTGTTTACATTCTCTCAGGGAGATGACTTTCCTTAACACATTTCAGCACAAGAACAGCCCCAAAGTGTATCAGGAATAACCGCATCTCAAGAGAACACTCTTTCTAGTAGGTACAATCAAGAGCCTCTTGTGAAATGATAGCATTGCAATATTAATTCTGACTTAGAAAGCTCCAGCAGATGTCAATGAGATTCTGCTTGTACAGCAGTAAGTCATATTAATGTGCGCATAAAGCATACTTTGAAAAGGCAGAACATTATTATTATTTGTTGTGTCCAAGACCCCTCTCAGCCCACAGGAAATTAGCTTTGAGATCACATCACAGCTCCTCTAGATTCTTCTGTAGTGGGTTTCTAGACAAGAGCGGCTTGTTCTCACTCCTTCAAGATGGCTTAAAGATGATTGCTACTGTTGAGCTGATGCCTGGGAAGTGCAAAGTGTCTAATCTGATCTCTGTTCAGCTTCCAGCATTTAATTTGCAATTTAAGAATGGGTAGGGGTCTGACATGCAGATCAACAAGGATAAATGCTGTTCATACATAGAGATGACTACTGGGTGACAGCTAGTTGTACCGGCAAGGACTGTGAAGGCCTAAAGGACTGACTACTTTATATTTATAGCTTTAATTTCTTCTGTGCTGTCCTAAGAGACCACCACACCCTATAATGGGATTATCTATAATAGATAATTGTAAAGTGGTTAAATGATGGGAAAATAGCTTCATTTTTTCTTAGAGTGCTGGAGAGTAAGTTGAACAGAAGAACAAATAAACAAAATATGAGATCACAAAATGAATCAGCAACTACAACAAACTGAATGGGAAAACCACTTAATTTTTATCCAATAATAAGAATTCCACACTTTATAGTAGTTGTTATCATTTCCTTCTCATGTATCAAGAAAGGTCAGGATGAACTGGGTATGCAACTTAATGGGAAAACACTTGTCTAACACATGTAAGGACTTAGGAGCAACACTGAGTAGCATAAGATAAATAAGAACAATATACATACCCTCTGAGAATTAATTTTTAGCAGCATACCTCACCTTTTGCATCCATTGCCTGGTATTTGGGATCTTTGCTCATACTCCCATTTATTTAAACTCTGCTCATATCTAATAACACATAAATTGACAAACGACATTTCATGCACTCTTGCTCAATGGTCAAATAGTGAAACTGAGGTACAGTGGACATCAGGTTCCACCCTACAGAGGTGATGCTAGAGCAAATGAATAGATCTATATTCTAACATATATCAGAATTTTATTTGATTTATCATTCTGTTTCTCCGGTTTTCAACAAGTATATAAAATGTTTGCTTTAGAATCTTTCAGTATTTGGCAGACTGTCTGGCCTGCCTGTGACTCTGTGTTGAATATAATAGAAACAATAGGAGCAATAGAAAAACAATATTTAGTTGCATTATTTGAAAATATTAGATTTTTTATTTTACCCCATAAAAGCTAAGGATTGATTTATAACTGAGTGCTTTACCCAAGGTTGTATTTCAGGGGCGTGGTACCTTAAGATTTGTCGTTAGTCTCTTCTGTAATATTGACAATCACCATATGCACTAAATGCTAAAGATCCCAAGTTGAGAAATTGCAAACAAATATATTTCCAGCCTTTCCATTCTCAGAAAGAAAAGGCACCTATTATTCTCTATACAATCACCACATAATGAAAATGTCTCCAGCCAGCACCACAGTCTATTAAGACTCAGAACACCCAAGCTCGTTTTTCACCCTATTGCCAGTTGGTTCATTTTTCACTTTACCTTAGACTTTTGACAAGTCATGTAAGAGAAAGGGTAAGAATACTATGCTGGTGTCAAAACCTGCCTATCTCTTTCTGAACTACACTATACGTACCTCCACCATATAGGCAGGTGAGAAATGACCCTATTATTGTTTCAAAGAGCTAAGAACAGTGAAAATCATTACAACAGAACAAGTCACCCTGAACAAGTATGTTTACAGATGGTTTGTGGGTACTCAGCCTCCTTGTGTATTAAGTTACATACATCATGTTTCCTAGTAGAAAATGAAAAGTAAGCCTTCAGGTTTTATACAACATAGTAATTCAGAATTTGTTTGGCTATTTCAGCTACAACAATGTCATTTTGAGGGCTCTGAGGGTATTTTCAAGCCTCCTGTAATGTTTTCTTCACTCTTTCACTAACCTTTCACAGTAAATTATGTGGTATAAGGTAAGAGAAAAGAAAACTCATCTGTCTTAATATTTCCACACTATGTTGTGCCCATTTCTTTATGAGGAATGTCCTTTTCCTTCAATAGCCTAAAGAATAGGTTGTGCCCAAGAACATTACGTATATATAGGCAGACAACTGTTCTTACATATTTAGGAATATATATATATTCCTAAATATATAAATATAATTAGCCTATATATATAAGTAATGTGTGTGTATATATATATATATATATATATATATATATATATATGGAAAGAGAAGCAAAAGATTTGAAAAATATCAATGAGGCATTTATGGAACTATTTAGAGGGAAGAAAGGAAGTGAGGAAATTTAATTTTATTAAATAAAAAATAATTTTAAATAAAGAAAAAAAAAAACATACATGTTCTCATTTGTTGCTTTCTGCACTTGCTTGGAGTAATATGAGTAACTGCATCAAGTTCTACCTTAACTTCCTCACAATGATAGATTGTAAACAAGAATATGAGCAATTAAACAATCTCTCTCTTTTTTTCCAAAAGCATTTTTATTAGATATTTTCCCCATTTACATTTCAAATGCTATCCCAAAAATCCCCTATACCCTCCCCCAGCCCTGATCCCGAACCCACACACTCCATCTTTCTGGTCCTGGCATTCCCCTGTACTGGGGCATAGAATCTTCACAAGACCAAGGGCCTCTACTCCCAATGATGGATGACTAGGTCATCTTCTGCTACATATACAGATAGAGACACGAGCTCTGGGGGTACTGGTTAGTTCATATTGTTGCCCCTCCTATAGGGTCACAGACCACTTCAGCTCCTTGAGTACATTCTATAGCTCCTCCATTGGGAGTCCTGTGTTCCATCTATTAGATGACTGTGAGCATCCACTTCTGTATTTGCCAGGCACTGGGATAGCCTCACAAGAGACAGCTAGAAAGAAAAATCTTGCTGACTTATGCAATAGTATCTTGGTGTGGTGGTCGTTTATGGGATGGATCCCCAAGTGAGGCAGTCTCTGGATGGTCCTTCCTTCTGTCTAAGCTCCAAACTTTGTCTCTGTAACTCCTTCCGTGGGTATTTTGTTCTAAGGGGGAACAAAGTATCCACACTTTGGTTTTCCTTCTTCTTGATTTTCATGTGTTTTGCAAATTGCGTCTTGGGTTTTCTAAGTTTCTGGACTAATATCCAATAATCAGTGAGTGCATATCACGTGTGTTATTTTGTGATTGAGTTGCCTCACTCAGGATGATATCATCCAGATCTCTCCATTTGTCTAAGAATTTCATAAAGTCATTGTTTGTAATAGCTGAGTAGTACTTCATTATGTAAATGTATCACATTTTCTGTATCCATTCCTCTGTGGAAGGACAACTGGGTTCTTTCCAGCTTCTGGCTATTATAAATAAGTCTGTTTTAAATATAGTGGATCATGTATCCTTATTACAAGTTGGAACATCTTCTGGGTATATGCTCAGGAGAGGTATTGCTGGATCTTCTGGTAGTACTATATCCAATTTTCTGAGGAACTGGCAGACTGCTTTGCAGAGTGGTTGTACCAGCTTGCAATCCCACCAGCAATGGAGGAGTGTTCCTCTATCTCCACATCCTCACCAGCATCTGCTGTCATCTGAATTTTTTTTTTTTTTTTTTTTGGTTTTTTGAGACAGGGTTTCTCTGTGTAGCCCTGGCTGTCCTGGAACTCACTCTGTAGACCAGGCTGGCCTCGAACTCAGAAATCCACCTGCCTCTTGCCTCCCGAGTGCTAGGATTAAAGGCGTGCACCACCATGCCCGGCTGTCATCTGAATTTTTTATCTTAGCCATCCTGACTGGTATGAGGGGGAATCTCAGGGTTTTGATTTGCATTTCCCTGATGATTAAGGATGTTGAACATTTTTTATAAGATTTCATTTGTTCAATTTTCAATCTTATAGCACAAGCCATTGCTATTTTATTCAGGAATATTTTCCCCTGTGCCCATATTTTAGAGGCTTTTCCCCACTTTCTTCTCTATAAGTTTTAGTGTCTCTGGTTTTAGGTGGAGTTCCTTGATCCAGTTAGACTTGAGCTTAGTACAAGGAGATAAGAATGTATCAATTTGCATTCTTCTACATGATAACCAGTAGTTAAGCCAGCACCATTTGTTGAAGATTCTGTCTTTTTTCCACTGCAAGATTTTAGTTACTTTGTCAAAGATCAAGTGACCATAGGAGTGTGGCTTCATTTCTGGGTCTTCAATTCTATTCCATTGATCTACCTGTCTTTGGCAGTACCAGTACCATGCAGTTTTTATCACAATTGCTCTGTAGTACAGCTTGATGTCAGGCATGGTGATTACACCAGAGGTTCTTTTATTGTTGAGAATAGTTTTTGCTATCCTAGGTTTTTTTGTTATTCCAGATGAATTAAGGTATGCTGTCATGCTGCTAGTTTATGCTTTCTCTATGTTCTTTTTGGTGGCACTCCTTATGAGTTTTCCTCTTAGGAATGCTTTCATTGTGTCCCATAAGTTTGGATATGTTGTAGCTTCATTTTCATTAAACTCTAAAAAGTCTTTAATCTCTTTATTTCTTCATTGACCAAGTTATCATTGAGTAGAGTATTTTTCAGTTTCCACGTGAATGTTGGCTTTCTATTATTTATGTTGTTATTGAAGTTCAGCCTTATTCTGTGGTAATCTGATAGGATGCATGGGATAATTTCAGCATTTTTGTATCTGTTGAGGCCTGTTTTGTGACCAATTATATGAAGGCCTGAAGGGATGCTGTCCAATAAGTTCTGTTGCTTCTGTGGCCAGTGTGCTCTCCATTGTAGACTGGTCTCTGAGTGTCCCAGCATACAAGATGGCACTCTCACCTGAATCTCAAGGTCAATGCCCCCTCTGGAGGCCAACTCTCCTCAGCGATCCTATGATCCTGGGTGTGCTAGGGCGCCTATGGCATGGAGAGTCCTCTGGAGACCATTGGACTGTCAATTAAGTTCATGCCCAAGGTGGTGCGGGGCTGATGTCAACCGGAATGCAAAAATCTCTTTCTTAAGTTGAGTGTATCAAGCTATTTTATCATAGTCACAGACAGTGAACTTAAGACAGTTACTGAATATCTTTGTTGTGGCTCAGGTATTGCTAGTGTCATCTCCCCTGTCTCTTTTATCTTAGGTGTTTTATATGATTGCTTTACAATGGAATTTGGACCATAAATATCAGTGTCTATCCTATCATATGAAATAATTGATGCATATGGCTAATTTTTGTAAAACAGTTTAAAATAAACCCTGCCCTAAACAAGCATAAAACTGAGAAAAGTTAAAATATTTTCTTGTTTACTCTTTGCTGGTCATTCTGTAGGACTAAGCACGGCAATGTTGGAATAATTAACTCTTCAACACACCTGCAAGCTTTGTGATTGGCTAGTTTTGAGTCTTTCAAATTTATCTAAATAATTCATTCACTATTAATCATACATAAATACAGTGAATTCTATGTCAGATGAGGAGATGGAAGTTGAACTCTACAAATCATTAAAGAAAGCATTTATGTCAAAACACCAACGATTATAGTTCAAACTTCCGTGACTTTTATATGAAAATCATTGCTCAGGAAACTTAGGAAAGATGAAACAGTTGTTTGCTAACTGTCTATAGCAAAGAGTTTGAAAATATTCTAATATGCCATAGATACTATTGAGAAGACAAAGAAAATACAATCTTCAGATGATATAAAATTAAAAGTGGTAAATATAATACTCACCTTAGCTTGAATTACCCACCATTAGATTGAATAAATTGTTAAAATTTCTAAGAGTCTTTCAATTTGCATTTATACCTATAGATGTAATAATTCCTTGATATCAGTGACAAAGCATAAAATATATGTGCTGTACCTCGAGATGTACTGAGTACATTTGCACAGATGTATATTAAGCATATAAATGATACAATGCATATATATATATATATATATATATATATATATATATATATATATATATATGGCTACAACTGATCATGTAAGTATTAAATGCTGTAAAGGAACACAAAATCATTCATTCATTGTGGGTGGGAGAAAACAATTGATCAGTTTGAAAAACATAACTGTAGACTGAGCATATGATCCACAAAACATGCTCCTTAAAGCAGAAAACTTAGATGAACATAAAACCCAGCACAAGAAGTTTATAGCAAACTTCTTCAAAATTCCCAACATTTGGAAGCATCCCAGGAGTTCTTTGCTGGGTGATTCTTCAATAAATGGTGGCAAATTCACACAGCAAAATGTCCCTTACTGCTGTGTGTAGTCTCACCTTTCTGTAACTCCAACACTTTGCAGGTAGAGACAGTACCATCTGCAGTTCTGGAATTTCCTGATTCTATTTTCAACATTTTATTTAATTTTTATTGAAAATGGATTCTTCTCTCATGCAATACATCCCAACCACAGATTCCCTCCTTCCACTTCCCCTGCTTTCTATCCTTCTCTTTCCCTCAAATCCACTCCTCCCATTTTTTTCATCAGAAAAGTTAGGGCTTCCAATAGATGATACCCAAGCAGAATAAAATATTATACAGTAAGATAAAAGCCCTCACATTGAAACTGGAAATGACAGCCTGAATAGGACTAAAGGGGTCAGAATAAGCAAATGAGTAAGTGGTATACCTGCTCCCACTCATAAGGGTCCCACGAAGACACCAAGCTACCAGCCATATATGTATAAACATATATGCAGAGACCTTGTACAGACCCAGGCAGCCCTGGTACTTTCCGCTTCTGTTTCTGTGAGCCCATGTGAGCCCTGCTTAGTTGATTTGGTAGGTCACCTTCTAATTTTTTATACCCTCTGATACCTACAATAGTTCCTCATGATCCTCTAAGGAATTCACTAATATATGAGGTTAGAGACCTAATAAAGACCTCAAATTTAAACTTTCTGCATATTTTCTGGGTGAGGGTCCCTGTACATGTGCCCACCTGCTCCTCGAAGTAGCTGTGTAGCATCTCTGATAATGACTGAAAAAGATGCCAATATAGTATGAATATAACAGAATATCACTAGGAATTATTTCATTTTTGTTTGTTTGTTTGTTTGCTTGCTTGCTTGCTTGCTTGCTTGCTTGCTTGCATGGTTAGTTGGTTGGATGGATGGATGGATGGATGATGGATAGATGGATGGATGGATGGATGGATGGATGGATGGATGGATGGATGGATGGTTGGTTTTGCCATTAGTGTTTTGTTCTACCCTAGATCTCTGGACTATATATTCTCGGGTATCTGGCTATGCAGGCAGTATAGGGCATAAACTTCTTATGGATAACAAGTTCTGTCCACCATTACTCGAGAACACATTGCAGGCAAGAGAGGTTACAGGGTCAACGGTTTTGTGACTATTACAGTGTCCAGGTTTCACTTTCTGTATTCTGAGAAGTACCCTTCCTTGCCAAAGAGACTAGAATGTAGGGGTAAAGGCAGGCGCCAGCTTATCCTCTCCAATTCAATGAGCTATGTGGATGTTGTCCTTGGTAATGGGACCCTACTTTCAGGTTTCAGAGAGAAATCTCTGTCTTAGCATCAGTCTGATTTGTTCAGGAATCTCCAGGGAACCCTCTAAGGCAACAACTTAACTAAATGAAACCCAGTCCTACCATTGGAAGCCTTGTTGACTATAAAACCTGGCCAGGTCAGACTCTTTATCCCCCATTACAAGAAGGGAAGTCTCACTAGTGCCACCCACCCAGTAAGTTTCTATTGTAGTAGGCTTCCAAACCACATTCTTAATGCTCCCTTATTCCAGCTGTGTTTCTCTGCATTTTCTCCCTCCATCCCTTCTCCTGTCACCTAATTCAGCTGGCTAACATCTCAACCCTCTTCTAGTCCACTCTCAAAATCTTTTATTTTCCCTTCAAAGGGGATGCATAGATCCCCTCTACAAATCTCCTCATTACTTAACATCTAGTTGTGTTGATTATAGCTTTATTAGCATATACTTAACAGGTTATCTCCACTTTTACAGAATACACACACACACACACACACACACACACACACACACACACACACACACACACATATATATGTGTGTTTGTGTGTGTGTGTGTATGCATGTATATATATATATCTGGGTCTGGACTTCCTCATTCCTGATTATTTTTTTCTAGTTTCATTTATTTGCCTAACAATTTCATTATATCATCTTTTTCAATCACTTAGTTATAACCAGTTGTATAACCAGTTATAATCACATCTTCTTTATACATTCTTAAGCTGAAGGACATCTATGTTGTTTGCAGTTTTAGGATATTATGAAATATGCCACTGCGAACATTGTTGAGCAAATGTTCTTCTCGTAGGATGGATCACCTCTTTGGTATATGCCCAACAGTTGTATAACTGGGTCTTGAGGCAGATCACTTGGCAGTTTTCAGAGGAACCACCATTTTGATTTTCATAGTCACTGTACAAGTTTGCACTCCTACCAGTAACAGAGTATTCCCCTTGTTCCATATACTCATTAGTAAGAGTTGTCACTTGTGTTATTGATATTTGCCATTCTGACAGGTGTAAGATGGAATCTAAAAGTAGTTTTGACTTGCATTTCCCTAGTGGCTAAGGATGTTGAATATTTCTCTAAGTGTTTCTCAGCCATTTGAGATTCCTCTATTGAGAATTCTCTATTTAGATCCATACCTCATTCTTAATTGGATTATTTGATTTTTAATATCTAGTTTCTTAAGTTCTTTATAATTTTGGATATTAGTCTTTTATGGCAATGAAGGTTGGTAAAAATTATTTTATGTTACAGGAAGTTGTTGTTTTGACTGACTGATGCTGTCTTCTCATTATAATTTTTATTTTTATTTTCATATAGTTCCTGTGATCTAGTGTTCTCTTCAAAAAGTCACTTCTATGCTGACACATTCAAGGATATTCCCTACTTTCTCTTTTATATGGTTCATAGTGTCTGGGTTTATTTTGAGGTCCTTGACTGACTTGGATTTGGACTTTGTGTAGATAGGGCCATATGGAATTACATAGCATCTTTTCTATAAGTAGATGATAGATAGATAGATAGATAGATAGATAGATAGATAGATAGATAGATAGATAGATAAAAAATGTTACAAGTGAAAAAAGAATACTTTCAAGTAAAAAATGGAGACAGTTAAAATGTGAAATAATAAATGAAAGAAGCTATTTATAACAGTACATGCTTTATGATTTTAATTGTGGCATTTGGTTAAGACAAAGTTAGGGAGGCACTAAAGCCAGCATCATGTTCATGGGCTACAATCTAAAATAGACAGAGAACACAAAATGCAGCACTGAATCATAATCAATATGAAACTACAGTAATATGGGCCATGTCAATGTGTACTTTTCCAAGGCATAAAATGTAAGGCATGAGAAGGAAATTCTAATGCACACTGTGAACTGTAGGTAATTAGGATGCTTCTACGAAGGATTGCCATTGTAATGCACATACCAGTACCACTCTGTCAGATAGCATTGATAAGTGCGATGTTGTATACTAGGGAGTACAGAGAATGTGTGGAAAGCCAAATAACTTCTTTTAATTTTTATCTGTAAATTTGAAATGACATAAATAAATAAATGTATGAATACATAAGTGAATTCATGACCAATTAATCACTTGACCAAAGTAGGAAATAGATGACCAGTTACTACAAACACAGAAATTCTATTTTCCTTAGTCCTTAAATCCTTGCTAAAGTTTGTACATTATTTGTATTCCTTCACTCTTCTATATTATCTTTTTAAAATTTTATTAGATATTTTCTTATTTTACATTTCAAATGCAATCTTGAAAGTTCCCTATACCCTCCCCCTACCCTTCTCCCCTACCCACCCACTCCCACTTCTTGGCCCAGGCGTTCCCCTGTATTGGAGCATATAAAGTTTGCAATACCAAGGAGCCTCTTTTCTCGATGATGGCCAACTAGTCCATCTTCTGCTACATATGCAGCTAGAGACACAAGCTCTGGGGGTTCTGGTTAGTTCATATTGTTGATCCTCTTATAGGGTTGCAGGCCCCTCCAGCTCCTGCGGTACTTTCTCTAGCTTCTCCTTTGGGGGCCCTGTGTTCCATCATATAAATGACTGTGAGCATCCACTTCTGTATTTGCCAGGCACTGGAATAGCCTCATACGAGACAGTTATATCTGGGTCCCTTCAGCAAACTCTTGCTGTCATATGCAATAGTGTCTGGGTTTGGTGACTGATTATGGTATGGATCCCCTGGTAGGGTAGTATCTGGATAGTCCATCCTTTCATCTTAGCTCATCTTGTCTCTGTAACTCCTTTCATGGTTTTTTTGTTCCCTATTCTAAGGAGGAATGAAATATCCACACAGGGGTCTTCCTTCCTCTTGATTTTCTTGTGTCTTGGAAATTGTATCTTGGGTATTCTAACATTCTGTGCTAATATCCACTTATCAGTGAGTGCATATCAAGTGACTTCTTTTGTGATTGGGTTACCTCACTAAGGATGATATCTTCCAGATACATCCATTTGCCCAAGAATTTCATAAATTCATTTTTTTTACAGCAGAGTAGTACTCCATTGTGTAAATGTACCACATTTTCTGTATCCATTGCTCTGTTGAGGGACATCTGGGTTCTTTCCAGCTTCTGGCTATTATAAATAAGGCTGCTATATTATCTTAAACACATTTGTTTCTTCATGAAATGAATATGGGCAGAGAGTCCAAATTCTTCTGTTATTTGCTCTTACTGAAATCCATTTGGGAAACATCCTTTTTCATAAATACATGTGGTTCTGCTTTATATTAAGCTTTAGTAATATATTAAAGAACCAAATGTAATTTGTTTATAATCGATAATCAATTGTTTTTTTGTTGTTGTTGTTGTTGTTCTTTTTTTTATTTGATATTTTCTTTATTTACATTTCAAATGTTATCCCCTTTTCTGGTTTCCCCTATGAAAACACCCTCTCCTTATGCCCTTATCCCTCCCCCTCCAACCCACTCCTGCTTCCTGGCCTTGGCCTTCCCCTAAACTGGGGCATAGACCCTTCACAGGACCAAAGGCCTCTTCTCCCACTGATGTCTAACTAGGCTATCCTCTGCTACATATGCAGCTGGAGCCACAAGTACCACCATGTATAATCTTTGGTTGGTAGAATAACAATGTTTAAAAGTATTTAATGATCTATTTTATCATGATATGTTCCAATGGACTTCTTCCGATCTTTGCCAATAAAAACGTTGGAAGATTCATGTTTCTTGTTCTTGTTCTTGTTTGCTTTCTCTCTCTCTCACTCTCTCTCTCTCTCTCTCTCTCTCTCTCTCTCTCTCTCTCTCTCTCTGTGTGTGTGTGTGTGTGTGTGTGTGTGTGTGTGTGTGTGTATGTTTGACATCTTTATAATCATTGAAGAAGTTCAGGTATATTATAGAAAATATACAAGGACACGTATTTTTTTACGTTAAATTTTTTACTTTCTGAGAAATTAGAACAAATCAAACAAAATTATGACTAACTTGATTTCTAGCACTGAGGAGTCCAGATTTTTCATATGCTGTAAAGAAAGATAACATTAATATGTAGTTCTAAAGGACGTTTTAATTACAAAATAATAGTTCCCTGTGTATAAATGCAAATGTTTTCAAATGGCAAAGGAAGATCGTATATATCTATCATACTAAGCTCATATAGAGGAAATACTAAAATTACCTCCATGCAGGCAGTCAAATAGCTAGGAAACAAGAAGCAATAAAAGTTATCTGCATTATAAGATTTAGAATTCATTTACTGTCCATGGAATGTTCCAAAATAAACATTTGCAATGATGATAAAAACCTGATATTTCTTATTTAAGACCAACTGCAGGGTAACTAGGCTTATTATTTGAACAAAGCTAAGTGGAAAGAATGTACAAGGTACGGATCATTTGGAATAAAACCCTGGGTCTCCAGGCAATTGGGAAACACTTGGATAAGCAGGACAAGGTTGCTATTATTATATTCGCTGTACATCCACTTCATGGTGATATGGTGATTATATGATAGTCAGAATGCCTTTTATTCTCTTCTTTATAGAACAAAAATGTTAATTTTTACTGATAGATAGCTGACTGATAGCTGACATTTTTCTTTCCAGATTTTTAGAATTATATTTAATTTTCTTAACTATGTAAATCTGGAGAAATAATCTCTTGACATTAAGGATAGACTGTTGGGTCTTCTTGAAAGCTGGATAATCCCTTTGTTGTTGGGGACAGTTTATGTTCAAATGAAACACATCTGCCACATTGACATTTCAGTAGTTCCCATTCCTACAGAAGACAGTGAAGGTGTCCATTTAAACTTGGTAAGGATTTTGATTGTTAACGATATTGGTTCTTCACTGTCTTACCTCAAACAACTGCTGACATCAGAGTGCAGAGTGCAGAGACTAACCCTCACATACACATTGTCCCTCCTTGTCTTTGTCACAATCGCAGAAAGAGGAGATTTCAAAACTGCATTTGTTTCTTCCTTTATGAATTGTTTCTTTTCTGACAGAAAATTTTATTGTGGCCATTTTAGACCTGCACATACTCAAATAAGCTTCCTTCTCCCCACCTCCACAATACTTTGTAAAATGTAGACTCAAATGTAGACTGGGTGGGGCACCTGCACCACAGCAGCACAACTGGGGAATGCCTTGCTTTGAACACAGGCAATTCCACCGTTGGCTCTTCATTTCTTAGACATTTTGGGTATAATGTTTTCTCTTTCTGGGAGCTGTTGTCTAGAGGACTGGCCTTCACTGCTTCCAACTCTTGCTTTTGTCTCTCAGCTTGACCGATCTGTTCTGGGAAAGCTGGCACATTTGACTTGTTTGATAATGTTGCCAAACTGCCATGGCTTATCCTGTCATCTTTCCCTTCTTCTGTCACCACTCTGTTCAGAGTAGATCTGCAGTCTCATAGCATTGCTGGCTACTGAGGAACACAGAACTTGAACCAGCCTGGGCCTGAAAAGTTACTGGAGGGCAAACACCTACTTCTGTCCTAGTGACCACAGGACAGCTGGAGCCTTCAATGAGGCAATGGTGGCCAGTGGTTTTCTACCCTCCTGGTATTCCAGGAAAAGGCTTTTCATATGACTCACCTCCTCATTGCATACCACACTGAGAAACAGTTTACCGATTCTCTCACTCGGAGTCAGTGTTGCAGGCCCACTTATTTTTGTTTGTTTGTTTGTTTGTTGTAGTTTTTTCAATGTTTATTAGATATTTTCTTCATTTACATTTCACATGTTATCCCGAAAGTCCCCTAACCCTCCCCCATCCCCTGCCCTGCTCCCCTACCCACCCACTCCCAAATATTGGCCCTGGCATTCCCCTGTACTGGGGCATATAAAGTTTGCATGACCAAGGGGCCTCTCTTCCCAATGATGGCCAACTAGGCCATCTTCTTCTATATATGCAGCTAGAGACATGAGATCTGGGGGTACTAATTAGTTCATGTTGTTCTTCCACCTATAGGGTTGAAGACCCCTTCAGCCCCTTGGGTACTTTCTCTAGCTCCTTCCTTGGGAACCCTGTGTTCCATCTAATAGCTGACTGTGAGCATCCACTTCTGTGTTTGCCAGGCACTGGTATAGCCTCCCACGAGACAGCTATATCACTTCTAATGCAGCTCACTGCCTTAGAGCTCAGTATTTGAAAGGGGTTTCAGACTTTCTTCAGGTGTTGTGATTCCTTCACAGGGTGATTCTGTAAGGAGGTTTATGCAGAAGTGGGCCTCTGATGAGGGTCGGTCATTGATTCATGGTTAAGGTTCAGCTACTGTCACCTGTTGATGACTGATAGAGAAGCTAGCTGGTAGCATTTATTGAAGAAGGATTCCTTGATATCAGAGAATGCTGGTGTGCTGCCAACTGGGCCATGCATCCTTCTCTTAACTGAGGATTCATCTGGCTTCAGAAATTTGCCTGGAAACTGTATTTTCAATATGCTATTTTCTATGATTATTAGCTATCAAACAATAGCTGATTCGTGAGTAATGGTTTATGATAGTCACAGTCTGAGCGAGAAGCCTGTTCTCTTTTGTCAGAACTAGAGTGAATGCTGGAGCTAATGTCTTTCCCCCTTTGCTGTCTGCTTTGTGAACTAGTGGATTACCCAGATGTCAAGTGTTCTGTTGGAGAGAGGGCCAGGCTTCATGGACTTTCTGAGACCTCTAGAAGGTAAATAAAATGACTAGGAATAGAAGATCTGTTCAAAATCTAAGAAGCCAAGATTATCAGTCTAACAAAGAATGAATTTTTATCATCTGCATTTAGATACATTGCCAATTATCTTGTAAGTCATATTGAATTCCTAATTAAAACTTAAATTATGTTCTTACAAAGGGTTCATCTTATCTCTAAGACATTTGATCCACAGAAACTATAAGATTATATATGCCCCGTATTTGTGTGTGTGTGTGTGTGTGTGTGTGTGTGTGTGTGTGTGTGTGTTTGTGTTTGTGTGTGATGCATGGGCATGTTCATATGTGTGTACATTTGCTTAAGATGAAAATTTTTACTAATATGTTACATGGCAAATTCATTGGAAATTTATCAAACTTAGTTAAAACAAAATATTAGGTAGAAATGATATAAATCCATGTGATTTTGACAAAAATAAAGAATGAAAAAGTGTCAGAAACACTGAACTAATGAGACCCCTAATTTCATACATTCACAAACTCTCTGAGGCCTGACATGTTAAATTCCTTGTCATTATTTCTAACATGCTAATGACATTGAAAGTGGATCAAGACTAATAGCATGCATCTTTGTTACAAACTTTGGTTGGGAGAGGCTGTCAGTTATCATTTGCAGAATCCCAACGTACTCCATCACCAATCAGATTCCTTACTCTTTACAGTTGATAAATTTTTTCTTTCCATATGTGAAATTCAGGTTATTAGACTTCATGATGCAAGGTACATTTTCATTGCATAGAATTCTATGTGTCTGACGGTAGAGGAGAAGAATGAAAATAGCCATGAGCAATGCTAATTGGCTTCTTTATTTCTACTTAAAGACAAAAGGAAAATATAGGTTTGAGCCAACTATTATTGTAAGGCAGCCTGAGGGCATAATTTTACGTGTGTGTGTGTGTGTGTGTGTGTGTGTGTGTGTGTGTGTGTGTGTGCATAATTTTACGTGTGTGTGTGTGTGTGTGTGTGTGTGTGTGTGTGTGTTACTCAAATTTCCAATTCTAGAGCAGCATAAAGAAGCTTGTATATTCATTTGGAAAGAAAATGCTTAAAGAGCAATAGGCTTGGGTTTTAATACACGTTCTAATGAATTTGAAACATTTTTATAGTTTTCAATTTTGTTTTCCTTTCAGTTATAATGGAAAAAGAAATAGGAGATGGGAAACTTCCTTCTTTTATACCAGTCTTAAAGCCTTTAGACTATTAGAAAAGAAATGCATGATTTTTATTATTACTCTAGTTTCATCTTATTTGTAGACCCTGAAGTGTTGAAACAGTATCAGCTAAACATACTAGGAGGAAGACCTGCAGCCAATCAACAGATTTAAATAATTCCATTTCCTCTAAAGGAAACTCGTAGATTATTTCATTAAGCATTGTGATAAATTACATGGGATAAAATTATATTTAAAATATTTTGAACACGCGATTTGCCATTAATCTTTGACACAGTATAAACTGACTTTTGATGCATATGAAGAGATTAAGCCTGTTGCTTTCTGAGATCCTGATGTCCACATGTTCTCTTGCTGGTCTATGTCTTTCTACTATGCTCTCCTCCTGCCACATGGCAGTGATACTTTCAATCATATTATTTTAATTTAGTATTTTGAATTTATTAACTTTGCATCCTGTTCACAGCTCCCTCCTTTTCAATCATTTTGCTGCTATGTTCTTTGGGAGATACAGAAGATTTACACACATCCACTAATCATCAAGTGGGAAAATAAAATATGAATAAATGAATGACGTACATTGTACAGTTTGTACTCTGCTTTCTTGATCTCTTTGCAACCACAGCCAGTGAAAATGTGTGCTCTCATGATGGTTCCATGAAACAAATGCAACCTGGGATGCATCTACCTACTCCTCTAACCACAGTGGACATTGGTCAAAGGACCAAGAAATACCTCACTAGAGTGGCACCTCACCTATAGTAATTTTTAAATGGACAATAGAAAAGAAATGGGCAGAAGTAAGAATGATACATAGAAATAGTAAATAAAGTAAAGAAAATAATTCTAACTGTGAAAGTAGTTTATTTGTACAGATCTTATTTTATTTTTCCTTTTTTTTGTTTTTGTTTTTTGTTTTGTTGCTTTTTTGCTTTTTTGATGTTTTGTTTTGTTTTTTAAGACATGATTTCTCTGTTTAGCCCTGGCTGTCCTGGAACTCACTTTGTAGACCAGGCTGGCCTTGAACTCAGAAATCTGCCTGCCTCTGCCTCTGCCTCTGCCTCCCAACTGCTGGGATTAAAGGGATGTACCACCACCGCCCAGCCAGATCTTAATGTAATTAGTCTTATGATGCAGACTACAATCCCAACACCTATTGTGCTGTATATCTAGAGACTGCTGATTAGCAATTTGGAAAATGCTTTAATTGGAGATTTGACTCTGACACAAGATATCTAAGGCACATGTGGGAAGTCCCAAAGGAGTAGCTGACATTGCTGGCAATAGCTATCATGTCTAATAGTCATCATCTCAGCTGATCAATGATCTTGGCTCTCTTTACTGAGGACAGTGACTAAAAATCTTAATGCGGTCTGTGCCTAATAACTCAAAGGAATCTGCACAATTATGCTTCTTCCTTGGTGGCTCAGATTCCTCGGAAGATGGTCCATAAGCCCTGGGGAAAACTTGCTTCATCTTGGATTCCTCAGATATCAGGGTCAAGCAGCATCTCTCCCCTCCGGTGTTACTCATTATAAACCCACTCAGATTCAAGGGAAAGAGCATTGTTTAGTTCTAGATATTACTTCAAATAGCATTTCAAAGAACATTTAGCAGACACTATTCAGTTAGTTTAAAAACTAAAACACGTGAGGGCTACAGAGATGGCTCAGCAGTCAAGAGCCCTGGCTCTTAAAGGAAAAGGTTTCAAAAGTGTCCAGTGACAGGCCCAAACTGGGATCCAGCTCATGGGGAGGCCCCAAGGCCTGACACTACTACTGATGTGATGGTGTGCTTATTAACAGGAGCCTATTATGACTGCCCTCCAAAAGGCCCAACAAGCAGCTGAGTCAGATGCAGATATTTTTACCCAACCAGTAGACAGAAGCTGGTGAGTTTGTGGTTAAATTAGAGAAAGCTGGAAGAAGCTAAGGAGGAGGGCAACCCTGTAGGAGAACTAGCATTTGATACTCTCTAACCTGAACCCCTGAGAATTCTCAGACACTGGATCACCAACCAGGCAGCATACACCTGCTGATATAAGGCTCCTGACACATATACTGCCTATTTAATGTGAAAGCAACATACAATGCTGATTCCTTTTTCCAGATACTATTGAGGGCACATCAATCCACCATGGAGTCAAGTGTCTTTCTCCTGCCAGGACTGTGATGAGGCTGCACCTTAGGGACATGATAGAAGCGAGTATAATGTATCTGTTATGAAAATATTGGTCACCTATTTAGTGACTGTAACTTGACTGTCACAGTGAATGAGTGTGCTTCATGGAAATGAAGTAGCAATCTCTGCTGGGAATGTATGACTTGTGAATAGGCCCTTCATTATTCTTTCATGACATAGACACACAAAACAGATTTCCCTTTGCTAAGTACAGAGTAATACATAAAATAATTTGCCAGTAGGTAGATAAAATAGTGTAATAGCA
>CACVCL010030985.1:0-38613 GCA_902729485.2 Mus minutoides
GAAGATGCTCTAACATTTAATAAGGACACATGCTCCACTATGTTCACAGCAGCCTTATTTATACAAGCCAGAAGCTAGAAAGAACCCAGATGTCCTTCAACAGAGGAATGGATACAGAAAAAAAATTACACAATGGAATACTACTCAGCTATTAAAAATGATGAATTCATGAAATTCTTAGGCAAATGGATGGAACTAGAAAATATCATCCTGAGTGAGGTAACCCAATCACAAAAGAACACACATGGTATATACTCACTGATAAGTGGATATTAGCCCAGAAGCTCAGAATAGATACAATTCACAGACCAAATGAAGTTCAAGAAGAAGGAAGACCAAAGTGTGGCTCTTCAGTGTTTCTTAAAAGGGGGAACAAAATACCCATGGGAGGAGATACAGAGACAAAGTGTGGAGTAGAAATTGAAGTAAAAGCCATCCAGAGACTGCCCCATCTGGGGATCCATCCCATATACAGTCACCATACCTAGACACTATTGAATGCCAACAAGTTCTTGCTGACAGGAGCCTGATATAGCTGTCCCCTGAGAGGCTCTGTCAGTGCATGACAAATATATTTGTACAAACCAAAGAGTACACATGGAGGGACCCATGGCTCCAGCTACATATGTAGCAGAGGATGGCCTTGTTGGACATCAATGGGAGGAGGAGGCTCTTGGTCCTGAGAAGGCTCAGTGCCCCAGTGTAGGGGAATGCCAGAACAGGGAAGCAGGAGTGGGTGGGTTGGTGAGCAGGGGAAGGGGGAATGTGATAGAGGGTTTTGGAGGGGAAACCAGGAAAGGGGATAATATTTGAAATGTAAATAAAGAAAATATCTAATAAGATAGATAGATAGATAGATAGGTAGATAGATAGATAGATAGATAACAAAACACATCATTGACAGTAATATCAGGTCAAAAAGCTAAATTCAAAGTAGGAAAAATAATTTTATATATGTTCAATCTGCAAAAAGCTGATTACACAGAGAATATGTATGGAAATACTCAGATTCAGAACTAAGGCCATCTTGTACATCAGTCATCATAACACTTGAATAGATATTTTATAAAAGATGAAACTCAGTTTGTAAACATAAGAAAATTATTTATTCCCCTAATCATTACAGAAATATAAGCTAAAAATCAGAATTTACATACTTACTAAAATGGCAAACAATGAAAAGTTCAAAAGTTTTATTGAAATAAAATGTCAATGTTATTAACATTGGGACTGTGTGCCAACAAGAATGACTAGAGTAACCCCTGGAGAAATCTTAGGAGGCAATATATACTTTAATTTAGTTTGTAGAAATCTTGTAATCTATAAACTCAAATAGAAAGAATATGCTCAAGAAAATTACAAATCTATTGTCATCACAAGTAGTGTGTGGACATGGTTGGAGCAAAATGCTTCATAATATCCTCAACTGAGAGTAACACAAACATCTGTCAACATGAGAAACAGCACAGGTATATACACTGTAGGATTCTAGGGACAAGACACCTTAGTGGATATTGCCATAAGTCATGATAGTGACAAATCCACAAACAAGATTCAGTGAAATAAGCTAAATATGAATGAGTCCATACTGCAGGATAAAGCAAACTGATGACCAAAAGAAACATAATGTATTGAAAAGTAAAATAGTGCCCGGATCCCTCAGAGACCAGTCTGCCCAAGTCAGCTTGCTGACTGCGAAGGGTGAGTGAGCAGATTGCAGAGGCGACACAGCTTCTGGGACAGGCAGAAGCAACACAGCTTCTGGGACAGACCCCATTTCAGGCTCCAGACATCCGGGTCAGAGGAGAGGTGTCCAACCAGGAGGGCTCTGCCTGCAGGAGCAGGTGAGGGAGCCATCTTGGGTCCGAGATCCCGCAGAGACCAGTCTGTGCAGGTCAGCTAAAGGACTGCATAAGCAACACAGATTCTGGAACAGGCAAAAGCGACACAGCTTCTGGGACAGACCCAGTTTCAGGCTCCAGACATCCGGGCAGCTTCCCCACCAGAGGAGAGGTGGCCGCCCCGGAGGGCTCTGCATGCAGGAGCAGGTGAGGGAGCCCTCTTGCCTCCCGGGTACCTCAGAGACCAGTCTGTGTGGTTGAGCACACAGAATGCAGAGGCAACACATCTTCTGTGACAGGCCGTTTCGGGCCTTCATCTTCAGCCAGGAGGCAGGTCTGAACACTAGACCTCTGTGCACCTTCCCTGCAAGATGAGAGCTTTCATGTAGAGACTACTCTGACCAGTGAGACTCAGGAGAGAGCTGGATTCCCAGGACCGCTGACAGAGGCTAACAGAATCACAGGAGAAACAAGCTCCAAACAGAGACAACTATAACATCTAACTCCAGAGATTAACAGATGGCGAAAGGCAAATGTAATAACAGAAACCAAGAACACTCACCATCTTCAGAACCCAGCACTCCCACCTCAGCCAGTCCTGGATACCCCAACACACCCGAAAAGCAAGATTCAGATCTAAAATTATATCTCATGATGCTGATAGAGTACTTTAAGAAGGGTATTAATAACTCAAAGAAATACAGGAGAACACTGCTAAAGAGGTAGAAGTCCTTAAAGAATCACAGGAAAACACTGATTAAAAGGTGATGGAATTGAACAAAACCATCCAAGACCTAAAATTGGAAGTAGAAACAATAAAGAAAACCCAAAGTGAGACAACTCTGGAGATAGAAACCCCAGGAAAGAAATCAGGAACTATAGATGTGAGCATCAGCAACAGAATATGGATGGAAGAGAGAATCTCGGGTGCAGAAGATTCCATCGAGAACATGGGCACAACAATCAAAGAAAATGCAAAATGCAAAAAGATCCTAACTCAAAACATCCAGGAAATCCAGGACACAATGAGAAGACCAAACCTATGGATAATAGTAGATGAAAATGAAGATTTTCAACTTAAAGGGCCAGCAAATATCTTCAACAAAATAATAGAATAAAACTTCCCAAACCTAAAGAAAGAGATACCCATGAACATACAAGAAGCCTACAGAAATCCAAATAGACTGGACCAGAAAAGAAATTCCTCCAGACACATAATTATCAGAACAACAAATGCACTAATGCTCAGGTCTAAGTGGATCAAGGATCTCCATATAAAACAAGATACAGTGAAACTAATAGAAAAGAAAGTGGGTAAGAGCCTCGAAGATATGGGCACAGGGAAAAGATGTCTGAACAGAACAGCAATGGCTTATGCTATAAGATCAAGAATTGACAAAGGGGACCTCATAAAATTGCAAAGCTTCTGTAAGGCAAAAGACACTGTTAATACCACAAAAGGCTGCCAACAGACTGGGAAAAGATCTTTACCAATCCTAAAACCGATAGGGGGCTTATATTATATATATATATATATATATATATATATATATATATATATATATATATATGTGTGTGTGTGTGTGTGTGTGTGTGTGTGTGTGTGTGTGTGTGTGACTCAAGAAGTTAGATTCCTAAAAACCAAATAACCCTATTAAAAAATGGGATACAACGCTAAACAAACAATTTTCAACTGAGAAATGCTAAATGGCCGAGAAGCACCTAAAAAATGTTTAACATCCTTAATCATCAGGGAAATGCAAATCAAAACCTTGAGATTCAACCTCACACCAGTCAGAATGGGTAAGATCAAAAACTCAGGTGACAGCAGATGCTGGCGAGGCCAACCAGCAATGGAGGAGAAAGAGGAACACTCCTCCATTGCTGGTGGGCCTGCTAACAGGTCCAACCACTCAATCAGTTTGGCGGTTCTTTAGAAAATTGGACATAGTTCTACTAGAAGATCCAGCAATACCATTCCTGGACATATACCCAAAAGATGCTTGAACTTGTAATAAGGACAAAGTTCTGCTTCTTAATCCAAGTTTTGGCAATACTGATGAGTATAACTCATATTTTTTACCTTATGACTTTTTTATCAGATATCTTACAGTTTACTAAGAAAATTTAAAAGCCTTGTTTATTGAGTGACAATTGCCAAAAACCTACTAAATATTATTTTTCACAGCTACAAATTCTATGGACCTGTCATAATGATTAAAGGACCCAAGCCCCATCTACCATCAAATATTTATTCTGCATAATCAACTGTGAGATTTTGAAAATAAAAAAATTAATTTGTATTTAGCCTACTCTCAAGATAACATAGAATTAAGATGGCTTGTGGTGTCTGCACACTGACACATATGTATATGTGTCTATTCTATATATCAAAATAATCTTGGTTCATTATATTTTAAATGTTTTAACACAAGAAATTACTACATTTGCATAAAGTATGTATAATTTTCATGGTTTGTTTTTGTTTTTGCTTTGATTTTTAGTTTTTTTTTTTTTTTTTTTTTTTTTTAGGCAGGGTTTCTCTGTGTAGCCCTGGCTGTCCTGGAACTCACTTTGAAGACCAGGCTGGCCTCGAACTCAGAAATCCACCTGCCTTTGGTTTTCATTTTTTAACAAATGAGAAAGAAAAAAAAATCTTTGATTCAAATGTGTCTTAAAACTGGGGTAAAAAAGAAAAAAAGTTCCATTTGGCTTCATTGCAAAAAAGTTAAAATAAGATCTGGGCTTGCAAAGGAGAAAGATATTTTAGAGAGTTTGGAAGAGTAGTTAAGAAAGAAAGAAAGAAAGAAAGAAAGAAAGAAAGAAAGAAAGAAAGAAAGAAAGAAGAAAGAAAGAAGAAAGTTGTGCCACGAGCAAAGAAGATATGGGGCTAGAAGCTCATTTTTTTCCTTTTTTTATTAATCATTTTATTCGTTTACATTTCAAATGATATTCCCCCTTCCAGTTTCTCCTCTCCAAACCCCCATCCCATTCCCCTTCCCTTTACCTCTATGACGGTGCTCCTCCATTCACTCACCCACTCTAGCCTCACCGCTCTAGCATCCACCTACCCTACACTGGGGGCATCAAGCCTCCACAGGACCAAGGGCCTCCCCTCCCACTGATGTCAGATAAGGCCATCCTCTGCTACGTAGGCATCTGAAGCCATGGATCCCTCCCTATACACTCCTTGGTTGGTGATTTAGTCCTTGGGAGCTCTGGGTGTCTAGTTAGTTGACAAGGTTGATCTTCCTATAGGATTGCAATCCCCTTCAGCTCCTTCAGTCCTTCCCCTAGCTCTTCCACTGGGGTCCCTGCTCAGTCTAATGGTAGGTTGTGAGTATCTGCATCTGTATTGGTCAGGTGCTGGCAGAATCTATCAGGGGACAGCCATGCCAGACTCCTGTTGGCAATCGTAGAAGCTCATTTTGATTCGAGCACGGGGCTTCAGAGAGCAGAGAAGAGATAGATAGGGCTTGGAAGACAGAAATTCTGGATAGCAAAGGACTGACACAGAATATGTACAATCAAGGGTGGGATGGCTGCTACATTCTGAAGAGAAGTGCCATGATCAAAGAAGCATTTTAGGAAAATTAATCCCCAGCACAGTGCTAAATGGACTGGAGATTACAGAGTGGAGTCAGAGACAGGTCAGGGAGAGGTTGCAGTACTGAATGTGTAATCAAGCTATGAGATTGGGGTGGGAAAGAGAAAACATAGCCAAAGATAACTCTTGAAAATATGCACTCCTCAGTATCAACTTTAATTACTCCTGCAAGTAAATAAGTATTCTCAAGTAATCTTTTTTTTTTTCAAACTGCTGTGTATGTGAAATGTAAACAGAGCTCAAGCACCTGGATCCTCTGCAGTTTTAAAGTTATCTCTTCCAGATAAGAATCAGTCCTTGGCTCCTCTTCCCATTACATTCTGCCTAGTCTGGCTGGACAACTGCTTTATAAGCTCCGTAGACTATGTCAGCACTCCAGGCTCCAGGCATTTCCTGTCATCCTACAAGAAGCCACGTTAAGTGAGGGCACTGTAGGTGCTAATTATCTGGTGTATGAGTTAGTATCAGGCTACATGTCCCACCAGTTTTCAGAAAAGGGCTTTTTCTAGACCACCGGTTGACCCTGATGTGGATCAAATTTAAATACTAAGGAAAGGAAGAAGCTAAAGAAGACATGGGAGTGAAATTGTCACCAAGATGGGAATGGAAATGGGATGGGGAGAGGAGAGTGGCAGTTCTAGTGTGGAAAAGCAAGAGAAATAAAATTTGTAAGTCACCTCTTTTGGAATGTTTTAAAAATATACACCACGTACTCTTAATGACTTCCTGGCTGTTGATTAGAGTACATGCAGCAGTCTGAAAGACCCGCAATGGTATATGTGGTAATTTGAATGAGATTGGCTCCCAGAGGCTCATGTGTTTGAATGTCTGGCCCCTAGTTAGTAGAACTGTATGGAAAGGATTAGGAGGTGGGGCCTTGTTAGAGGTGTGTCAGTGGGAGGGAGTAGGCTTTGAGGTTCCAAAAACCCATGCCAACTCCAGTCTTTCTTTACCTGCTATCTGTAGATCAAGATGTAAAGCTCTAAGCTACTGCTCAAGTACCATGCCTGTCTGCTTCCCTCTATGATCATGGGCTGACTCTTTAAAACTTTGAGCAATGTTCTCTTTTATAAGAGTTGCCTTGGTCACAGTGTCTCTTCACAACAATAGGACAGTGACTATGAAGACAGCTTAATGGGAGGAAGGAAGGAGAGCCATTTGTTGCATTTCAAATCAATACCTGAAAAGATCCAGCCATTCCTCCCTAGGAACCCTGGGAAGCTTCCAACCCTGATTCTGAAGGGCAGTTTAGTTAGAACATGTGGAGAGAAAGACTCTAGGAAGTACAGTCCAACCGCAGTGCAGAGAACTAATGAAGCATCAGCAGCAGTTAATGCCCTGGGGTGGTGAGGTGATGGGACATGGCTTCTGAGATCCTCCTAAATAAAAAAGGGCAGGACCATGAGACGTCAATCACACTTGCAGAGCTGTCTATAGGTGTGCATGACAGTCATCAAATTACATTATAATCTAGGATACCAGCAGAAATGAAGGAAATAAATATATCATAATTGTAATTTTATTGTGGTATCTTATATTTATCAAATGCTTGTTAATATATTATACTCTGTTATACCTATGAAGGTAAAATATTGTCCCAACTGCTTTCTAGAGATGATCTCAAGTCTCATATATATTTGAGAACTTGTCAATTCTAGTGATATTCTCATTTGGAAGGTGAGAAAAGTGAGAAGTACAATATTTAAGTGACCTGCTGAAGGCCAAGTAGGTAGTAAATTCAAATCCTGGACCTCAAATCTAGGAATGCTTAACTACAGAGCATCGGCATTCATTGCTATGGTATGATGCTCCAGTGGTCCAGTGGACAAAGGGTTACAGCATTGAAAAGAATGAAATATTGTATCCACTTGGAGCACACTTGGATATACCTATCAGTCAAATGTATGCTTTTATGCTTTCATTGTTGCCAAACAATCACTTTCTCAGGATGTTATACACATGTAGCATTATAATGCCAATTACCACAATGTCAACTGAGCTTCATTCTTAAGTACACTAAATGTTTGGGGCTAGCACTCTTAGATTATGACATCTATTTCATGGCATGAATTAACTAATAGATTCATACACACACATATGTATATATGTATACACTTATATGCATATATGCATACACATACATATATATATACATATATATATACACACATACACGTATATATATATGTACACATATATATGTATATATATAAACATTAAGTTGGAAGTTATAATCACTTCAAGAAGTTTATTTTACTTTTCACTCTTAAACTTCTAGTTTTATGTCTTTTTAAATGTTTTTAGATATTCTAGTATCATTTACTCCCTTACATCATTTACTCCCTTCCCTCTCGTTCTTCCAAACTCTTCCATATGCCTTTCCTGGCTTTCATATTTATAATCTCTTCCTTCATTAATTATTATATTATGCTGTGTGTCTGTCTGTCTATGTGTATGAGTAGGTATGTATTATGATCCTAAATATAAGCTTATCAGTCTGTATAATATTACTTATCTGTATGTTTTCAGGGCTGATTATTCAGTGTTGAATAAACAATTTGTGTGCTATTCTTTGAGGAAGACTATTTTTTCTACTCTCACCATTCCTTGGTTGTCTAGAGTTCTTTTGTAGGGTTAAGGCCCCATAGGATTTCTCCTGTGCAGTTTGGCATGTCCTTGTTCAGGTATGTTTAGAAGTCATGTTGGTAATATTATATATGGGTGTTGCTTCTGACATTACTAGGAAATACAATTTCACAGCAAACTCCTTGACCTTCTGACTCTTAATATTTCTGTTCCCTCTTCTGCATTGCCCCCTGGGTCTTAGGTGCTGAACTATTTTGTAAATATATCCACTAGGACTGGATTCTACAACTCTGCATCTTGATTAGTTGTGGTTTTCTGTAGTGCTCTCTTTCTCTTGCAAAGAGAAATTTCCTTGGTGAGAGGTGAGGACTATAATTATCTGCCGTGTAAAGGTTTATTTTAGTATATTAGCCTATTAGCAGAAATAATTAGCATATAGTTAGAAATTATGTTGGTTTAGTAAAGTAGTAATTGTACATTCTTCTCCAAGACCCATGACTGCACTAGCCTGGGGTAGTTGGCTAAGTTTTCAGTACCTGGCATAATTTCCCCCTTGTTGAAATGGTGTTAAGTCCAATTAGAGAGTTGTTGGTTACCACAAAGGTATGTGTGCTACTGCTGCACCCTAAGGGTTACCATGACGTGTTGGTTTTTGTTCTGGTTCATAGGCATCAAAGCTGAGTGTGACTGTTGGTTTCTTCCCTTCTTTGGAAGCTTGCGTGGCACCTTCTAGTGCCACAAAACTAGTCATCAGGGAGGAGAAACTCAGGTGCCTTTTATGTGACTGCATTCCAAACAAAACAGAAACAAGCTCTTCTAAGACAGAATTCTCTGTGAAGACAATGTGTGTGTTGTGTGTGTGTGTGTGTGTGTGTGTGTGTGTGTGTATGTGTGTTTTCCATTTACTCTACCACAAGGAAATATCTCAGAGTCAGAACTTGGCAAAAGTTATAGCTCAAAACAAAACAGAAAGGTATTTCCAACTAGAAAATAAAAGAATATTTCCATGACTTATGAAGTTTTGGTGTCAGGTGCACTCCTCTGATACAAAGCGTTACTAAGTTACATCGCTGTACTCGGTTTTGGAGACTGTGAGTTGGACCCAACATGAAGCAAAGCACACTAAAGCAGCAGCTATAAATAACATCAATTCACTGAGAGGTTGAAAAGAGTCAGCTGCCAATCCACAAATCCACAAACCACTAATTTTTCTAAACTTCAGTTCCACAATGTCTCAATCTGTTCAGAAGTTAAAAACAAACAACAACAAAACAAACCTGAGTACCATGATGTTGTGTTGGCCTCTGGTTATAAAACTTAAAGTACACTATAGTATAGCTGGATATTTCTATAAAAGTCTCTCTTTTTAAGGCAACTAAGATGTCAGTGTTTCCTTTGTAAAAATTAAGTGACTTTTTTGTTATTTGCAAAAGCTGAAATCTCACCACATTGTTCCTGCATAGAAAGTCTCTACACGGGCATATTGGTGGCAACTGGGGAAAGATTTTGTGGGAGATGAAGGACATGTAATTCTAAGGATAGGAATGGCCCAAAATACACAAAAAAATGTATTTTCTGGGAGTGAAGGCTACTAGAGGGACTAGAACGCCAATACCCAAATTTTCCAGAATGAATCCAATTCCAACACATGTGTCTTATAGCTACATGATGGGTCACTAACTTCTTATGTGTAGACCTATTACAGCCCATACCCAATACTACATGGACACAGTAATTACTACCTGGAATTAGGAGTTGACTTTAGGATGTGGTATAGAACAACTAGATAAAAGTGACAGTTTTACAATTTTCAACAACGCCTTCCAACCTAATAGGCTAAAACACCATTTGCCTAAGCCAAACAATACATGAAAAAAAGTGGAAAATTGCCCAGATTGGTGATAAATCTGTCATCACAGGTAGAGACTTCTAAATTGAACATAGATAGATTAATAAAGTATTCAGTGATAGAACTGAATTTTCAAAAGAACCATTCTCTAGCATTTAGGTCACTGTTATTATTTATAACAGCTATGTGTGTGTTACACCTCAGCAATGTCGACTATGGGATGTGGAAGCCTAAGGCTGAGTGAATCAAGACACATGGGCGCATTCGCATTCTGAATACATTTTTCTGAATTCAATACTTTGGAAAACATTCTTTGGAAAGCTTCTGAGTAAAGAAAGTGACAAAAAAAAAACAGAATTTGTGTACATCTGCTTATGTATTCAAGAAAGGAATATTCATAGTGGGTGCTGTCCATGGGAAAGCCTGAACAATGTAATCTGGCTCACCAAGCACACTCTTCGTTTATTAATAAGAAATTTTCCTGGTTAGATACTTGCCAAGAGAGGCTTACATTTCCAAAAATACTATCTCTGGTTATATTTTTTATATCTGATTTACTACCCTTGGTGCTGAAAAGGAATAAACGCCCTGGAACTGACACTGACCATTGGCGATTGAACTCTGGTGAAAGGGACCTAAGTCTGTTATTCACTGAAATATTTTTAGAAAGAAAATAATTCTGTGAGGTGGATTTATTGTCCCTTATTTTTATTGTATTATTAAATCCATATGTATTTTGCTATAAATCATTTCTAAGAACATACTTCAAGCCAGAACAATTCATAGTTTAAATTGGGATGCCCAGTTATCTGAGCACCATTTATTGAAGTGGCTGCATTCCTGTTGTATATTTATTAACTGGTCTTTTCCCAAAGATCAGTTGACTCAGTTCATGTAAAATATTGGAATTGTTTAGTCATGGCAGACCTCAGTTTACACACACACACACACACACACACACACACACACACTTTCCAGTTTTAAGAGGACTTATATTTTTTTGCTTGACTCCCTCAGTTCTAAATAATGTCTTTCCTTAATAATTCTTCAGAATCGATCAGCCTTTCACATTTTACATGAAAAAACAAACACTACTTAACTCAAATTGTCACCCTGCAGTTTTGTGAATAAATTAATACATTCCAGAGGGCTAAGGGAAACCCATCTGGGGATGATAAGACCACAGAAAAGTACCACACTGAATCACATGAGTCAAGTCGGTGATCGGAACACATTTGATAAGGTGAAATGAGGGCTGCATGAGTTACTATTATTGGCAAGAAAAAAAAAAGTTGAGATAGTAGTGAATTGTTCTGGCTTGAAGTATGTTCTTAGAAATGACTTATAGCAAAATACATATGGATTTTTCTCTCCTGCTGTAGAGAAATTCAAAGCAAGATGGACTAAAGACTTAAATATAAAACATAAAACAATGGAAAACATTTCTCTCCCAATTTACTTTCTCTTGCTGTGATAAACACTGTGACCAAAAACAACTGGAGAAGGAAAAGGTTTATTTCATCTTACAGTTTATAGTATTACTAAGGACATCAGGGCAGAATGCAAGCAGAAGCAGAGGCAAGAAGCATCGCAGAGGTCAGGGAGGAGTGCCACCCACTGGCTTGCTCCCCATTGTTCTGCCAGTCTGCTTCCTTAGATTTCCCAGGGCCACCCACCAGGGTGGCATTGCCTGTGGTGGGTTGGGCCCTCTCACATCATTACTAATTGGGAAAATACCGCAAAACACAATTTCAAAGACAATCTGATGGAGGCAAAGGCAATCTGATGGAGGCAATTCCTCAGCTGCAATTCCCTCTTCTCAAATATATTTAGGTTGTGTCAGGCTGATACAATCAACCAGCACACCTTAGAAGAGTATCTAAGGGAAAATGCTAACAACAGCCTTGGTGATGATCTCTTGAATAGGACAATAAAAATAGGAGTGGTGACAGCAAAAGCAGACAAGTGGGATTGCATGAAGAAAAGAAAGAAGAAGAAGAAAAAAAAGACCTTCTGCCTAACATGGAAAACAATCAATGCACAAAACAGTAAGCCATTTAAATAAAATAAAATGTTTGTAACCCATACATCTCATAATAAATTAATGTCTGAAATACATAAGCAACTCTCACCAGGCAATAGCAGAAAAATGAACACATGATTTAAAATTGATGAAGGATTTGAAAACATGTCTCTCCCAGGAGGATAACCAAATAAGTATATGAGAAATGTGTACAATATACTAATCATTAGGGAAGTCCAACTGAAAACACCATCCCTGCTAAAATGGATGTTATTTAAAAGAAAACAAATACTGGCAGCATTTAAAGAAAATTTTATACTGTCGATAGAAGTGTAAATTTTCTACTGTTGGAAGAAATATAGCCAATATGAAGAACAGATTCCAGACATCTAAAAGAAACTAAAATTAAAACAACAACAAAAATCATTGACCACAACTGAGAGGAGGGATCACTGAGTAAAATACTTGCTGTGCAGGCAGGAAGACCTGAATTCGGAATCTCGGACCCCAGGTATTCTCACAATCTGTGACCCTAGTGTGGTAGGGGCTGGGACCAGAGATGGAAGCACCTTGGACACCCACTGATCTGTCAGTGTAGCTGAATCAGCAACTCAAGGCTCAGTGAGAGATAATGTCTCAAAACACAGGGGGGGGGGTGAATGAGGAAGACAATGGGCATAGTCCTCTTCACATGGTCCAGTGTGAACATCAGGCCAGGGCACCTGCAGACATGTGCATATCTGCTACATACCACCCATATGTCTCATGTCTGGGTATATAACTAGAGGGATAGAAATTAGAGTCTCAAAGAGATTGTTACCTGCTCATGTTCGCTGCACAGCTTTCTACAATAAAACATGCGGGAGCAATTCAAATGCTCATGGGCACACAACTGGGAAAAGAGAATAAGGTCTATACAAACAGAATATTGTTTCCTTTAAGGGGGAGGATCTGCTAGTTACAACAACAGGAACAAAGCTAAAGGAGACAGTGCTCCATAACTTATGCCATAGAAGGTAAAATACTCCATGATACTACTTACAGGAAGAATCTAAGTTAGTCAGATCCTCAGAGACAGATTAGCATGTTAGTTGCCAGGAACTGAGATGAAAGGCATCAGTCAAAAGACACAAAATTTCCGGTATGTAAGAGTAATATAGACGGGCGGGGGTGGTGCACGCCTTTAATTTCAGCACTCAGGAGGCAGAGGCAGGCTGATTTCTGAGTTTGATGCCAGCCTGGTCTACAAAGTGAGTTCCTGGACAGCCAGGGCTATACAGAGAAACCCTGTCTCGAAAAACCAAAAAAAAAAAAAAAAAAAAGAGTAATATAATCTACTTTACCATATTTTGCCTGCCATTAATATTATTGTACTCTATAATACATATTTACTAAAGCTGGGGGTATTATATTAGAATTATTAATGATAAGGCAAAATGAGTAATGAAATATATAAAGGTTTCCAGAAGTCTTATAGAAGAAATAGAATGCCACACTTAAGATTAAAAACAGAAGAATATGAAGAAGGGAGATCAGTTGGACTGAAGGATGGCCCCCTCACAGCTTGAATTTAAGGATGGGCTAAAAAACTGGACCTCTGCGTCCAGTTCAACAGATGCAGAAGGGTGTGCCTGCCATAACCCTAACTTCATGAGTGCTTTACTGTGTGTTCAGCACAAACTACTCACGCCAAGCATAGGGCTATTTGGGGACTTTAATGTTCTTAAACTAGAACTGCATTGTTAAAAATAAAGTCTTAACTATATTGAAAGAGATCATGCACACAAAAATCTATTAGCAATTACAATTTAAAAGGAAATCTTGCATGCTGTGAAGGAGAGACTTTAGAACCTGTTAGCCAGGGAAGTGGTAAAAGAGGCTTTCCGTGTAATTCTATGCAGCGGTAAAGAACTCAAAAGTTAAATTTCAATGATCTGGAAACTTAGTATTTACACTAAGTTAGATAAGTAATAGGAGAAGAATGTAAGTAAATGAACAACATCCACAAAAGAAGAGCAAAATCAAAGGGTGGCGTAAACAGAATAATTCCTTGGTTTGACTGGCATGACTCAAATATTCTGCATTAAAAATTAAGGGTTTTTTTTCCTTTTTATTAGCTGAAAGGATGCATGAATTAGGAGGCCACACACTGTTATTCATACTTCAAGGACAGTTATGAGTATTGATTTATGCAAGTTACTAAATGGGACTTAGGAGAGAACTCACAAAAGACACTCCCAAGTACACCACACTCTTTCCATACACATGAACGAAAAGCCACATTTCCCTACCTGTTGGAACTCAGACAAGGTCATATAGTTTTATTTGATTAAAAATAAAATGAGTAGCCATAGCATGCAATATTTCTGGAGAGAGGCTACCACTAGCCACCGTACCCTGCCTTCCTGTTTCCATCTGTGATGGAAGCATGGATGCAGTCAGAGCCTCTGTCAGCTCCGGTTCTTTACCAAAGCCCCACCAAGCCCACAGTAAGCAAATAGTCACTCTCTCCTCAGTGTTAATCTACTGAGAGTTTTGCACTGTTACCACACCCATACCTTGCCTTACTGACTCGTAAGTAGGACATGGTAACAGCATAAAACCTCACAAAAATAAATACACAAATAAAAATAGTAATGCAGTCCATCTTTGATTATTTTTTTTTAGCTCAATTATCCTCTGGCAAGTACACATATCCAACTAAGAAAAACTAATTATCCATGTTGGCCACCTGTCTAGGAGCAATCGCTACTGTTCTTGGCAAGCAGTACTTTGTAGGAATGACTGTGTCTGATAGAATATGCATGCGTTTAATGCCTTGAACAGATGACTACACCTTAGCTGAAGTCAGCTCTTTCCCACAGAAAGGTCCACATTTGTGTACCCTTTGAAGCTACACCTTTGAGTTGATGCTCAGATCATGCAAACTAGGTTTAAACTTAAGACCCCTGAGACACTGTTAAAGAAGTGATGGGTCAGGATCAACTGACAGTTGGTCCCCATGGTGACCAAGAATGGTGAAGTCTGAGGTAAACTGAAACATGAAACCTTTTCTAAAAGAGCCTGAAATTCTCCCCTGCTATGTTAGTCACATCTGCTGGTAATACCCCTCAGTCCCTCTCTTTCAGGAAATCATAATGGATAACATTTTGTGTGAAATCTGTTAGCTTTAAATTTTTACTGTATTCTTTTGAGATGTCAATAACAAATAAACCTATAAATTTAAATTAGTTAAATAAGACAACACTGTGTCCCTCCTGGAAAGCGAACTCCACCTCCTAACCGAATCCAGCAGATTGATATCATGGATTTCATAATATGGGCCAGACAAGGGATGATCTAAATAGTTTGCAAGAATGACATCATTTGTCCTTCTCAATAACCCCATGGATAGAGATAAGGAAAAAGCATTACAGAGTCTCACGAACTGGCCTTAAGATCAAGACAACAGAAAGCACTGAGATAAGGCCCAGCCGTTCATGATGCCGCTTTCTTTTTCTCTCGTTGCATATGTACATATTCTAGATCCCTGAGCCTAGTGTGCCACCTTCAATAATACCAGCTAAAACATCAAGTGCCCACCAAGAAGGATACAACCCACACTCCACAAGGCGGGGTAGGAAACACAACGTATTGTTTGTTTGTTTGTTTGTTTGCTTGTAGTCCTGTCACTGTTTTCTGCACTTAAATATCCTGCTCCGGTTTCTTAGAAACAATATCATTTTGCTTAGTATTTCTCGATAATTCTGATCACTTGACTCATCCCGGGAACATCTGTTTAATCAGGCAGCCCCTGCTATTTTCAAGGAAAGCATACTCGGCCCCTGCTTCAGGATGAGAGCTGCCAACCAGAGACACAAATCACCCAACAGCAAGAGCACATAGCATTCCTGCAATCTCTTTTCCTGGTGTCTACAAAGACTCTACCCTTCCTAATAGTGGTTCGCCTGTCAGGCACGGCTGACACGTGGACTGCACTCATGGGTTTTGACTGAACAAAATCCCCCACGTTTGTTTGTTTTTTTTTTTCTTCTTCTTCTTCTTTCCTTCTTCTTCTGCCCGTTTGACAGGCTGTCCGTAGGTAATGAACCTTGCAGACGCATCTGCTTAAGACCTGTGGACTTTGCCAGCATGATAGCTCAGATCTGTAGACTGGATAAATGCCGCCCACCACCACCATCTCCCCAGGAAAAATTCAACTTCAATTCATTGACAATAGCCTGATTTTTTTTTAACCTGACACTATCCTGAACTTTCTTTGAATTCCACTGAAAAATCTATATCTGACACCATCTATCACAAAGGACTAAGAACAGTGTGCTAAGGTGGTCCTCTCGACTCCACTCAGAATACAGCTTCTCCATCACGTGATGCAGTACTAGAGGCTGGCGTTTCATTTTGGAAACTTCTGTCATTGGATTTCACTGATGAACGGGAGCCCTTAAAGCAAGCCAACCAAATATTTGAAACATGCATGCCCCATTTATCAGTCATTAAATACACTGTTGGCAAAGGTGAAGGTTGGGCTACCAAGCTACCATTGCGAACCATCACGCCACTTGGGCAGGTATTTATTTTCACTCGCTCTTTAAATCTGCAAACTTGCTGGCTTCAGACGTTGCATTTCTTAGGCTTGAAATAGATCCTGGTGTCTCCACTAACTGCCAGCAAAGCTGACACTGACTGACTGCCTCTCCATACATTGCTCCATACTAGAGTTGTTCCAGGACTTATGGAGCCATGGGAAGTTTGAACATTTCAACATCAGAATACTCCTTTAAGCCTTCAATGTGAAGGAAATTAAACTATGAATTGTTGGTGATTTAAAATAATTCATTAAATCATAAATATTACACAAGGGAGTGATGAACTCAACTCTGGCATGTTGGTTTAATGAAAAAAAATCAATCCTTCATAACTATAAATTATATAATAATGTAGAAAAGATTTCATGGTACAATATTAAGTTTTAAAAGGAGAAACATCAAGTTTTATAGAGATTATTAATACAAATGTGTTAATATGTGAACATAAACAAAGTAAAAAAAAACATGGAAATTAGAAACAATTACACACTCTGCTGATATATAATTTTAAAATATTTCCACCACAGTAATTAAAAAGTGAGGTTAGAGAACATGTGTATACCTGATAATATTGAATCTGAGTGTTCCGATTTGTAGCATATTCTAGTGTGAATAGGAAGACATTTTGGTCACTACTATGGATCTTACTACTTGTCGTACCAAGAAATAAAAATTAAGTAAAAGTGAATATATAACTAGTGTACTGAGGAACAGTTTTAATGTCTAGTTTTAAGAACAATCCACTTCTCTTGCCACAGGGAGAGTCACTAAATAAATGCACTAAATTGTCTTAGAATGGGCTAATAATTTTCTCACATGTTTCTTTGGAAACAAGTCATCTAAGTGCCCCCAGACACTTGGCTTTAAGACTCCTCCAAGAAAAAAAAGTAACATGTATGAACTCAAACTCAGTCAACCTTCCAAAGAGTCTCCAGGAGATAAAACAGCTCAGGAATTCTTCCAGGATTATGACTTTAGAAGAGGGAGAGTGCTCAGGAATAAGCAGAGGAGAGGTTCTCCTAGCCCTGTCCCCATATCTTCAGATAAGTATACTGCTGCTACTGCCAGGACACACACAAAACTCTAGCAACACTGTTAATGTTTCTCACCTTTCTATATATTTTAAAATGTGCTCTTGAAGTGTGTAGAACAAGAAATCGCTAGCTATATGAATCAAAATACTTACGAAGGGCAGTAGTGAACACCACAAGCTAGAGAACTGAGAGGATTTATAATTATATGCCCACAATTACATCTCTAAATTTAGCATGGTTTCCTCCAACAGAAAAAAAATATGTTTTTGTTGAAGCTTTTAAGTAGAAGTAGGCCAGTTGATAACTTGCTAACAGAGGGAAATAACACACACACACACACACACACACACACACACACAAGTGTGTGTGTGTGTGTGTGTGTGTGTGTGTATACATGAAGTGTGTGTGTATACATGAAGTTTCTTTTCTTGCCTCAAACTTAGCTTTAAAGAATAGGGGACAGAAGGAATATAAGATCCAGAGGTCAGGGAGGTCTGGCACAGAATAGTGACTTCAGGACATCACAGGGTCTTAGCACTCATGGACTCCAGCCGCCATGTTGCCTGCACAAGACTTGTACAAGAACAATCCCATCAACATTCCATCGAGGATCAGTGAATGGTTATAAAACTCCATCCCAGGTTAGCATCCATTGACAGTTGACGGCTCCTGGGAGCAATGAAGTCAGTTTTCTTGAGGGATGTAGCTCTTAGTGTATCATTTGTCTTTCAATGGATGATGCTACACCCATGTACATTTAGAAAGCAGTAACTGAACTCAGTATTTATTTAAAAAAAAAGTAGGAGAAGAAAGAAAAAAAGTAAGAAAGGAGCAAAGAAAAGGAAAGGACACCAAGTCGGGTGAGTGGGTGAGTGGGTGGGTGGGTGGGTGGGTAGGGTTCCTGAAAGAATTTGGATGGGTATAATCAAAATATATTATGTTCATGTATGAAATTCTCAAAGAATTAAACTATTTTAAAGTACAGAGAAAAATAGGGAACTCAGTACTTATATTTCTGTATGTTTATATATTTCTAATGAGAAAAATATTAATATTAAAAGGGCACTCTCAGTGCTAGGGGGTGGTAGGCTTAGTGGCTCATTCCTGTCATTTTAACACTTTAGAAGTTCGAACAAAGCCATCAGTTCAAACCCAGCTTATGCTGCAAAGTGAGTACCTGGCCAACCCCTCAAAAGAGAAAAATGAAGCAAAACAAATAACAGGAAATTACTTCATTAACATGAAAGTGCTGGTACACTTATTTTAATTCATTTCCTTTAAGTGTACTTTACAAAACCAAAAATTTTTAGTCTAGATGGACTTCAAATATTTTATTGGTGGCTTCCCATGAATTTACCTCTATATATTAATCTTTTATTTTTTAAACATTTATTTCATTTTTAAATATGTGTGTATGTATGGGGTTGGGTAGGTATGAATATTTGTGAGTTCAGGAGACTTCAGAATCCAAAAGAGGTTGTCAGCTCACCTAGAGCCTGGGTGTTTGTGAGCCCCCTGCTGTGGGTGCTGGGAACCCAACTCAGGTCCTCCACAAGTCTAGTACATGATCTCACCTGCTCAGCCATCTCTCCAGGTCCCAGAACTAATGTTTTTTTATTTTCTATATTCTAAATTAATCTGCAAGTCAGACTTATCCAAAACATACCTAAGCAATCATAGAAATAGACATCCTGTTAAGCATTATTTACAATTTGTGTTACTGAAGTTCATTTCTTTGTTTATTAGAAAATTCCTTTTCTCTACTATTCAGACTGGAGGAAGGGGTCTCAAAGGTAATCAGCTGCTCTTTTCTTGACTTTTTCTTCTTCCTCTGCTTTCTAGGGAGACAACAGTCTTGCAGAAAGGTCCTTCACACACAACAGGCACTCCATAAATTTTAGCTTTTTACCTTCCCTGCTACTGCATGCCAGGCACAAATTCCTTTAAACATGTCACAAGTTTGGAACTGGATCCTTGAATATAATCCGGAAGTCCCAGATAAGAGAACACACACCCAGTGTTTAATCACCTCATAAACAAACGGAGGTTCTGTGTTTCTTCCCATCGCTTCCAAGAATTTGATTCTAAAGGTCACTAAGAAGAAATGAAGCCCTGGGCAGAAAAAGTGAAGGAAAAAGCTGAGCCAACTGGAAGCTGTAACTCTCCCTTTCCCCGATTACCTCTTCCTGTCCTTCAGCTAGTGTCCCCATTGACCCTTCAATGTTTTCTGTCACAGCCAAGTACCGTACCCTTCCTCCAGGTCCCTGTCCTTGGTGTGTCTAGCTCCAGACAACTAATTAAACTATCAGTATTCTGAGTACCCTTAGCTGTGCACTATGAGTGACAAATACCTTTGACTTGGCCACCCAGTACACAGAGCACTGTTTATGAACCAAACAGATGTGTAAGCTAAAGTCATAGTGGCAAAAATAGGACCTGTGTTTTCAAGAATTAGGAGTCTAAGAAGGAACTCAATAAAAAAGTAGATACACCTATAAGCATGAAAGTGGATGTTGCACAGGAGTAGCAACTGTGGCAAGCAAAGAAAGCACACTGGGAGAGGTGAGGGGTCAGGTCAGCCAGAGCATGCCAACATCCACACACTGGGAGAGGTGAAGGGTCAGGTCAGCCAGAGCATGCCAAAATCCACAGCAGTCCTTTTGAGGTAGAGAAATTAATCAGGATGTAGCCCAAATATTCAAGAATAATATAAGATATCTTATACAGGTGGGGTACCCTTATTATAAATGCCTTACACAAGAAATGCTTCTGATTTAGTTACTGGGGGCCAGGGCTGAGAGATGGGAGATCTGTTGATCATCTATAAATCAGGCATCCAAAATCTGAACTGCTTCAAAAAAAAAAAAAAAAGTAAAGGTTTGAGTATCGTGGCTACATTCAAAAAATGTTATGTTTGGGACATCTTGAATGTCCAAATTGGAACTGCTCAGTATATATTATATTATTTTAAATGCTGTTTCAGAATAAAAGGAATTGCATGAAGAGGTATTGTGTGTATTATTTTATTAAAAAAGAAGACTACCAAAAAGTTTGCAGAACAATTTATTATTTTATTATATGAAAAAATATGCATGCACAAAATAATAAAAATATACATATAATAAAATGTGAATGGTGATTGCCAGATAACAGGATTATAAGTGACTTCATTTTTCAAACTTGTCTGTGCCTTCTAAATGATATTCACAAAGCATGCCATGCATTAAATCTGCAACTTATTAAAGGTATATTTAATTTAAAATACATTTTACAGGGACTGGAGAGATGGCTCAGTGGTTAAGAGTACATTCTGTCCTTTCAGAAGAGTGAAGTTCTATTCCCAACATTTACATTACTAGGCAGCTCACAGCTGCCTGGGACTTCCACTTTGGGAGGATCTGATGCTCTCTTCTGGCCTTCTGAGGCATCTGCAATGATATGCAGATACCCTTAAGGCAGACAGACAGACAGACAGGCAGGCACGTGTCCAAGCACGCACATGTGCACACAGGCATATACACACACACATAAATACACACATACACAAAGATAAAACAAATCTTTAAAACATACATATATGTGCATTTTAGAAATTTCCCTGAGCAATTAACATTTATCAATGTCTTTTATGCATAAGTAATGGTACTGAGTGCCAGGTACAGAGCTTAGGGAGAGAACTCTTGTTCTTCAACAGTCAAGCACCTTGGTGCAACCAGCTGAGTATCAAGCTAGTAAACAACAGAGTTTTGAAAGTTTTTGTTTGCTCCCAGCCTATCATGATCAACTACAATGCAGTAATCAAATTCTGTTGACCTCTTTTCTTACAGAGTTATCAAACAACTCTATGAAAGTACCAAGCCTTATCATTCCTGACATAGATGTGACGGTTGCTCTGTTCACAGATGAGGAAGTCAGGATTCAAACTCACGCTTTAAAACATAGAACCCAACCTTCTGATCACTTTACATTGCTGTTTCTTTTTTTACTCTAATAATCACCATCTCTGTTCTATTCCCTCCATGAAACACAAACAAGCACTTACTACATGAGCAATGTCCTGAAGGGAGTTCTCGTGGGAACACACATGGGTCAATCACTGCTGAATGAATGCTCCGGAGAGCAGGGTCATTTCTGGAACTCTGCCTTCTTACCATCAGATTCATTTTTAAAATTAATATATTCTTCTAAAAGTAATTAAATACATAGTGAGGGAAGGACTGAATGACTAGGGATTTCAATCTGCATTTTATACAATACTTTTATATAAATCTTAAAGGCATATAGGTAGAGATATAATTTTGCTTAGTTGATTGTTAGAAAAAGTTGTAAATTCCATAAATTATTTCATTAGTTATGTATAGTATTTTGATATTTTTAAATTTGAGCTTCATTTTATTGGGACATCACGGAAAATCAGCTTCGTGAACTATGGACAAAACCAAATTGCCATTGACTGTACAAATTAAGGCTTAATTTAAAAGAAGACATATGGATAATTATGTGCTTCCAGATATGACAGCATTGCTGGGGCAGACTGTGAGGCACACAATAATTTTCTGTCTGTCTCATATTTAGAGGAACGTAAATCACCAACAAACTGCTTATTATTCATTGCCTGTGGAATAACGATATCAACTCATTTCCATTAATCCCTGTTCTGATGTACATTCAACCTCACCACAGCTCAGAAATAGAGGGAAACAACCACATCCTCAAATCCAGATGAGAAAGAAACTCGGAGGCTATGGAAATAGATGACGGGTCATAAACTCCAAGTCCACGAAGAGTGCTTGCCACACAATAAAAATATTTAAAGTCAATTAAATGTGATTTCTTACACAGTCCACTTATTAGCAATCATATTTCTCTTCTGTTTGAATTGCAATCATTGTGTAGAAGTGTCTCATTCCCTCTGGTGTGAGGGAGTGCTATGTCCTACAGAGTAGCCCACGTGAGGTGAAGAATGAGGGGGACTCTCAAAGATGTAAATCTAAAACAGACAACGAAGGTAGCTAGAGGTGCAAAAAGAAAAGAATGAATTTGAAATAACTGCGCACACTGAAGATGTAATAGATTGGAATGTTTACTCAAAGTGAGTTAAGACTTACGCTTTCCTCCGTCCTCTGTGTGCTCAATTAGATTAGAACAAAAATGGCTTTTACTCTGCCAGTATGGCTTTCCATGTGATGGATTTTTTTCTGCAGTCACTTCCATTACTAGAATTTAGCACTATACCTGCAGGAGAGCTAGAGTTTCAACAATCCTCACTCTGAAATGTGTACAGACAGCTATGTAGTGGCCATAGCACACAGCTAATGAAAACTTGCCAGGGTCTGAATTATCTATCTTCAGAGGCCTTTACTGGCCTTTTGAGAGGTGGGTTAATTTCTCTCACTCAACAAAAAGGAACAAGTAAAGCAGTGAGGAAAGGATCACACATCCTGGGGTGAGAAATCCATCAGATCCCATGCATTGCTAGCCGTGAACTCAGAAATTGTCTGTCTTCTTCATACCCCACTTTACTTTAGAAAAAAACATTAGGTTGAGGACCAGGGCCCGCCCTCAGTGCTCAATGCATAGCAGTTGTTTATTATTCTTAATGACAATAAGAGTTGCCAGTGTCAGAAGCAGAAGCATAATTTTTCATGAGATCTCAGTTTCATAAGGAATTTATGGTGTGAGCTCTGAATATATGGAACAAGAATAGCAGATGCAAAGGGAGGTGTTCAGTTGGGAGCTTGACACAAGAGGCTGAGAGATCTAAACAGGTGAGAACTGGAGCGTTGACAATCTCAAACATAGAATAATGTATAGAAGTTAGGGAACAGGAGAAGAAAATGGAGCGGTTTGGAGATGGGATAGAAGAATGAGCACACAAACATACACATATACACACAGCCTAAGGACTTGTGCCATAAACTGCGTGGAACATATTTATTTTGCTCTTAATGTAAATAAAAGACTACAACATTGAAGGTATATTTTTAATTATTTATTTTATTTATTTATATTCCAGATGCCGCCCCTCCCAGTCTCCCCCCCCCATAGTTCCTCAAAACAACATATGAAATTCCTAAAGAATGAACAAAAATATTATATAAAGATCAAGATGCATAAATAGCGGAGAGAGGAGACAATGGTAGGTAAGTGTCATCAGCAGAGATTGGGGAGGAAAAGCTGGAGGGAGAGCCAAGCTAAGGATAAGAGTATCTTCCATGAGACTGAGAGTTTCCAATACTGCCTTACACATTTTCCTCATTAGTATATATTTCTAAGCATAGCCTCCAACTGAAGCTGTATTCCAGCGAAGCAAGTTCTGAGATCTCAAGGGATCTAGGTTGGCTATTCCAGAATGGCAGCTTGACAAATTGTTTTCTTGGGCATTCAGAAGTGTTCTGATGGTACAGAACAAGTGGAAAACCCACATGCTTGCATTACCTCGGGTATCTTGTTCACTGTGCTGCACATGTTTTCGGTTTGTTTTTGTAGGCATCTAAGAAACCAACGTGAATGGAGGCGCAAGTAGCCTTCTCTGCAGGAATGAAAAGACCTGAAAGTGACTCTCAATTCTTACTTAAGCTGACAAACCCTGCCCGCCTTGTGGTGCACAACAGAATAAAGATGTGACATTTATAGAGTTGTATTAGTACAACTAATACTAAGAGGCACTACAGCCTTTTTCCTCAACACTTTTATTTACCAGTGTCCTGGTAACTTTTAATTAAGTACTCATCTAAATATTAGATATATAGAGGAAGGAGGAGGAAGATGAGGAGGAGGATGAGGAGGAGGAGGACGAGGAGGACAAGGAGGAGGAGGAGGAGTATCAATAGCAAACACCAGCAGAGGACAGTGCCAAGGAGAAACTGCTGGAAGAATATTAGAAGGGAACTGCAGAGAACAGGTAGAATGGCCCCTGCATCCATTCTCTGTTCAGACTCAGAGTCACTGAGGCTGCTTTGAGATGCTGGAGTGTCCCAGTGCACAGTGGAAAGCTCAATAACTTCTCATAAGAGCCCAGCTTCCAAAGCTGGGCCTGGTGGCGCATGCCTTTAATCCCAAAGAACCCAGCTTCCCCAGTCTGCCTGTGGGAAGCCCACCCACGACTTTTAAGTTTTTCTCATTAAACACTCATTCTGCTTTGAGAGAAATGTTTTCTAGGATTACCAGTCCATCTTGCTTCCTAATCTATCATAGAGTTCTAAACAAGTATTCAGGCATTACTGTACAGGGGTTGAGCACAACTCGAAGAATCAAGATGCAGGGCTCATGGGAGTTTGCAGAAACTGAAGCCTCAATCGCATAGCCTGCATGGGTCTGAGCTAGATCATCTGCATATATGTTATGATTGTTGGTTTGGTGTTTTTGTGGTCCTCCTGACAGTGGGACTGGGAGTGACTCTTTTACCTGATCTTAGAACCCGCTTTCCTCTTACTAGGTTACCCCAGTCAACCTTAATGTGAGGTTTTGTGCCTGGTTTTATTTTATCTTCTTGTGCAAAATTCAGTTGATGTCCATGAGAAGCCTGTTTGTTTCTGGGGGAAAAATGGGGGATGGGAGGGTTTATATATATGGATATGTGGATGTATATAAGAAGCACAATATATGTGTGTGTGTGTGTGTGTGTGTGTGTATATATATATATATATATATATATATATATATATATATATATATATATGAATATGTGTGTATATATACATATGTATACACACATGTGTGTGTATGTGTGTGTATATATGTATATATATGCTATTTAAGGTCCCAGACTGCACATTTTCCTAGCTAACATCACTGCAGAATAAATACTGCCTCTTTAGAGGCTCCTAGTTTGTGAACACCATACAGCACTCACTGAAAATCCACCATCTCTCTCTGCTGGAGACTTGGTCTATGGCCAAAGTTTATGAAATAGAGTTTGTCCTCAAGAAACTTTCAACTTAGTTAAGTAAATCAACCTTGAAACAAAATTAGCAATTAGAGATGATGCATTTTCAAACAGAATAAATTTCCCTTCAGATACCAGTACTCTAGGGAATCAATTCTAATAAACTTTGGTTCCAATCCACCAGCTAAAAGCTTGTTAGATATACTTAGGAATGCTGAAAAGGAAATGTAGAAAGTTCATCTATGAATACTCTTGAAAACGCAAATAGAGGTGAGTGAGTTTCCATGAATAATATGTAGGGAGAGGACATTAGTAACCAAAGTGCTTCTCCACAGAGAAGGAGCACACGGGACACTCAAACTGTAAACACTAGAGGAGATAGAGATTTGTGAATTCCATCTGAAATTTTCCCATATGTTTCTTTCTTTGGTTATGGAGAATAGATTGCACTAGGAAATATCTTTCATCACAAAAAAAAATGTAACCAAAATGTAAAGGATCAGTGGTCCTTGGGAAGAAAAATATCTGATCCTTTGAATCGATGTGTTCGGCGGGTTATGATATAATTTTGCTCCATCAGTTCCTTGCAGTGGCAGGTAAAAAGGAACAGACAGCATTTCCATGTTCAGACCCTCAGAATGCTCTTAACTGCAGAAAACAATGAGTGTTATTTTTGAAAATGAAAATATTTGGGAGATATGATGTCAGGGTAACCTATTCCCAGATTTTCCATTAAAATGGGAATATATTGTTATTGATTGGGCTTAAAGATAAATGGAACATTCAACTTACTGTATGCCCAACAATTAGTAGTTGAATATTTGCTCTGATGGAGGAGACAATGACATGTAAGATGGGGAAGACAGTGCCTTAAGTATATTAAATGTAAAAGCATAACTACTCAGAAGGTTCATCCTGTTTAATCTTAAAAACTGGTGTTGGGGATAATAGCGACACACTCGCCAATGTTCCCACTGTACATAGAAGAAGGTCCATTATCTGCTTCAGGTTACACAACCAGCATGCACCATAGCCCAGCACCTACACTCCTCCATCTGCATATGTTCTACGTTACACCAAAGCCTTTCCGTTTAATACACATGAGGATTTAGAAAATTGGAAGAGGCCATTTATTTCAAAAAAGCCGACCAAGAACAAATTTCAATATTTTATCCAGAGCCACAGCTTGTCCATGCTACAGTGGGGACCAACACCTGCTTCTTAAGGTCTGCATTGTGCTTGCTCCTTGGGGGCTGACTCCAATAACCACATTCTGGTTCATCCCTACTAATGCATCCAGGGAGGGCTCTAAGTTACATATCTTATGACATTAAGGAGCTGATTTCTTTGAAAAAAGTTACAGGTTAATGGCATGGGCTGTTAAACACTTAGCTGCTGAAGACCTTTCACAACTACAAAACATTGAGAAAGACCAGGCCTCTTTCCAAAGCTTACAGTGTTGATCTAGTGAGGCAGTCCTATGTTAGAATGACTTCATCTCCATGACACCAAATGAATAATACCTTGTAATTGTGCTGGGCGAAGCATGTTGGCACAGTCCCATGACCTTCAGCACATTCCTCTCATTGAATTATTGTCAGAAAGGTTGAAGCTTCACTTTTTTTCTAGCCATTATTTTGTAGCAAATTTGCCCAAAGTAATATGACAACGGTGGCTTATGCTTTTTGGTAACCATACTCTACAAATCTAACAAATGACCCTAAGATTGAAATAGTGAAATGGCTCCATTTGGTATCTTTCCATTTCCCAGTGAACGGTCAGTGCATTAACAGAGGGGCACACAGGACATTTTTCTGAGTTTTACACAAAGATAGCTTATCATTGTTTATAGCTTATGATTGTTAAGTAATTCAATCATTCATTCAAAATAAGTAGATGAACAATGCCTATGAGGTTTCATAAGGCAGACCAAATTAGGCAGCTTGTTAATATACAAGTTGATGTTACATAACGAATGCATACATAACTGAAGTCAGTTGAAAAAGTAAAAATCAAAAATCAGACCAATTTCGAACGGCCTTGCCTATTTTTGCCAGCCCTGCAGTGAACTACAGCTCCTAGCCATGGTGAACAAGCTTAAATCTAAGAAGCCCCAGTGTTCTTCCCTAACGATTTTTTGTATCATGTCTCAACCCTCTGTCTTCCCACTTTCCGTTATCTGAATTGTTCGTATTCTTTCTGTTTCCCTGACTCCTCTTCTGAGTCTGCTTCCAGCAATAAGATTAAGCCGATTACTGTAATTTTGTTGTTGTTGTCATTCCCCTACCATCCTGCCAAGTTCCTTATTCGGTAAAATTCTAGGCTTTTGCTGAAATCACAGACAAATCCAATCAACAGATAGTTCCTGGCAGACTCACATGCAAACAGGCACACAGAGAAACAGTATCACCCAGGGCTTTGCCATGGCCATGGTTTTTTACCTAAGTCACTAGATTAAATATAGAAGGAGGACAGAGAAAAGGAGGAGGAGCCAGAGGAGGAGGACAAGGACAAGGAGAAGGAGCCAGAGGAGGAGGAGGAGGACGAGAAGGAGCCAGAGAAGGAGGAGGAGGAAGAGTAGGAAGAGGAAGGGGAGGAGGAGAAGGAGAAGGAGGATATAGTAATGCTCTCTGATATCTCTCTGGTTTTATTCTTGAAGATGAGAAGGAAAATAAACTGGGATTTCATCAAATATATTTCTCCTTTGGACTGTCTGCATTTTAATGAATTAGCATATCTGATTTTTAAACAGAGCCTTTTCTTTTTAAAGAAGAAATATGGAGCACCTGTGCTATTTGCCTTTCTCAAATACTCATCAATTGCCATGTAGTGGTGGCACAGGCCTTTAATCCCAGCACTTGGGAGGCAGAGGCAGGCGGATTTCTGAGTTCAAGGCCAGCCTGGTCTACAAAGTGAGTTCCAGGACAGCCAGGGCTATACAGAGAAACCCTGTCTCAAAATAGTTTTAAATATCAGAAATGAGGTCAGTAGATCAAGACTGCTACACAAGAGAAAAGATCGTTCATCTTGATTTTCTCAGCCCTGCTTTCATGTGTTTATCTGTGATTAAATGACTAGCCTCTCTGTCTAGCAGTATGTACCAGAGAGGAATCAACTGTTTGTAATTACTCCAACCAGGGGATGGGTACTTTTCAGTTTGATATTTTCCAGAATGAGTGACTGTCAGAATGAGCTGACAGTAAGAATAATTAAGGAGTTCCACTCCTGAGTTGAGTACTAGAGCCCAAGAAAACCAGAGCACAATACCCTGGTAATAGATAGTCACTTAGTATTAAGTTTGGGCCCATTTTGAACTCATGAATATAATGGTTCTTGAAAGCTTATAGATTTTCCTCTCAGCAGTTGGAAACCCCGTGAGTCAATACAAATAAAGATTCTCTATACATTTTAGATTTTATTTGCTTGAATCTTCAGAAAATATTGAAAATAGATATATTTAATAAGAATGTTTTTATGCTGGGTGTGGGGGCGCACGCCATTAATCCCAGCACTCCAGAGGCAGTGACAGGTGGATTTCTGAGTTCAAGGCCAGCCTGGTCTACAAAGTGGGTTCCAGGACAGCCAGGGTTATACAGAGAAACACTGTCTTGAAAAACAAAACAAAAAAAATTTTTTTATGTCATCATTTAGATTTCTATACACAATTTTGCTCTATTTTAGATCCCTCAAAATAAAATGAGGCTAATGTTATTAAAATGAGTGGACAGCTTCAATAGGGGTCAAGAAGAAGATTAAGTACCTCAACAAATTATGTAGTAATCTATGACTTCCAAACTTCCCCATTATCCTACCAGCAATAGAGACAAATGACATACCCACCCACTCAAAACCCATGGGACACCAACCTTTTAAAAAGAATGCTAGATGCCTAGAGAGATTGCTCAGAGGTCTAGAGTGTTTAACGGTCTTCCACAGGACCCAAGTTCAATTCCCAGCACCCTTGGTTAGAAGCTCACAACTGCCTGTGAAGTTCCATGGAATCCAATGCCCTCTTCTTACCTGGACACCAACACACATGCACATATGCATATATACATGTGCACACACACAAAATGATACAAAATAATCTTGAGAAAAAAATTCTAGATTAACATATGTTTGAGAAGTACAATTATATAGTTATCATTTTATTTATCTCTTATTAAATTTTATTTCTCCCTTAAAACACAAAGGAGGTGGAAGCTCACAGTCAGCTATTAGATGGAACACAGGGTTCCCAAGGAAGGAGCTAGAGAAAGTACCCAAGGAGCTGAAGGGTTCTTCAACCCTATAGGTGGAAGAATAACCATGAACTAACTAGTACCCCCTGAGCTCATGTCTCTAGCTGCATATATAGAAGAGGATGGCCTAGTTGGCCATCATTGGGAAGANGGAAGGAGCTAGAGAAAGTACCCAAGGAGCTGAAGGGGTCTTCAACCCTATAGGTGGAAGAATAACATGAACTAACTAGTTCCCCCTGTGCTCATGTCTCTAGCTGCATATATGGAAGAAGATGGCCTAGTTGGCCATCATTGGGAAGAGAGGCCCCTTGGTCATGCAGACTTTATATGCCCCAGTACAGGGGAACACCGGGGCTATTATGTGGGAGGGGTTGGGTAGGGGAGCAGGGTGGGGATGGGGGAGGGTATGGGGAACGTTCTGAATAACACTTGAAATGTAAATGAAGAAAATATCTAATAAAGGGAAAAAAAAGCATTTGCTGTTCTTTAAAAAGATCTGGGTTCAATTCACAATCCTCACAGGGCTGCTGCTTGCAACTGTCAGCAACTCTAGTCCCAGGGCCAATCCAATGCCTTGTTCCATTCTCCCTGTACATTGCATATATGTGGTACATTTGTGTATAAGCAGGAAAATGTTATTACACATAAAGTAAAAATTAATAAAAATTTTTAAAGCAAAACCCCTAAAGCTTGTTAAGAAGACCTTGGCAGGTATTCCTCACCTATTTTCTTGCAGAGGAGTGTGGACAAGTCAGAGGGGAAGCTTTGCAGACACACAACATAGTCTACAAAGTGGGTAATAGGCAATCAAGAGTTTTAAGGTTACTCTAGTCATAAGTTTTAAACGGAGATTTCCAGATTTTCCTCCTGTACTGGGCCCCACAAATTATACCACCATCTTGAGTCAGGGACGTAGATCTATACAGAAGTGGATTCGCTACTGAGTTTAGCACTATCTTATTGAAATAATACACATGTGGATTTGTTACTGAGTTTAGCACTATCTTATTGAAATGAAAACGCCCTTTATAACATCTCAGAGCCCCTCCTCTCCCTGTTGCAAAAGAAAATATCAATACTTTCTCAATTGTAGTAAATAAGGAAGACAGTGTATATAAAATGTACAGCCTGGCCTCTTGCTTAGGGCCATGCAGGAGGAACAACAAATGGTACTCATGGAATGCGACCAACAGCTTACCTCAGCCGCATGGGTGAGCCTCGGTTTGGTATGGCTTTGAAGAATAAGGTCCTGAAGACTTGATGCTGTTACAGAGTTCTGGTCTTCTTGTTGCCCTAATATGTCTCATAATCTAAGAATTATATGAAAACTTTAAGGGGCCTTCCAGTCCCTCACTGGAAAGTATCTTTGGCACTCACAATAATAATGCTTGATCTCTTTTGGGCATTGCTGCTGGAGCAGATTAATGATCCAATCACCACCCTAGAGAAGAACTTTAGAGATGTAGATTGTCAGCAATAACCATTACCCTTAGAAAACATTTGGAAAAATAAAATTGTTAGTGATACTAGGTTGAGATGTTTTTACTAAATGGTTCTAATGTAAAAAAAAAAAATAGGAAGCAATTTGAAGTTCAGAAAGGCACGATCTTATTAGTTAAGCTAGGGAGGGACCTCTGATGGTCAGGGAACAGGAACAATGGCAGCACTGGCTGACATGACTCTCCCTGAGGCTGGACTGGTGATGATTGATTTCTTATACCCTTTTTGTCCTTAGCTTCCTGATCTGATTTATTAAGAATTGTTGATGAGCGGATATGCATTCTGAGGATTTAAGGTAGATAAGACTGATTTTTATATAAACGTTTAGAGTTGTGATTCTTTTAAGATTCTTACAAGATTACACAGATCTCACCTGTGGTGTAGACAGAGGAAGAAGGTAAAGTATGTTCTAGTTAACCATGACCTCCAACAGAACTGACAGTATCATTAGATATAATGTGAGCCTCTGTAAGATCACCTGATGACTCGTGTGATCACAAAGTATTGTGAGTCATGGACTGTGACCAGCAGAGGCTGATGGTGGTTAGATCTAGCAGGGTTGTCTCCATGGGAAGCTATAGATGCAGGAAGCTGAGAGGATCAGGCTCCTGGGACACGTGGAGTTCTGACAAAGTTTCATCTAAGAATGGGACTGTTAAAATTTTAATGCTATCTCTTATCCTAATGCAGTTAAAATGACAGTGTCAATTAAAACACCTAAAATGTTTCACCAGTCCAAATATATATAATGCAGAAAGTACATGAGGTTTCCTGGAAATCTTCATGATATCAGAGTCTCTGCCAGTTCTCAATGTTCTTGGCAAAATTTTAGAGTGGAAATTGTTTTGCACTATGTGTCTTACTTTTTGTTTGTTTTCCTCAGAGTATAACAGGGTTATCTAAACTCTAAAGACAGGCTGCTAGGAACCAGAGAACTCTGGCTTCCATTCCAATCAGACGCAACTATGAGATGTAGTTAAAAACTGAAGACCCAGAGAAAATTCCCAGGTTGTGTATTGTGTGGTTTTATTTTTTTAATCTGCGTTCTGTGAAAGGGATTAAAAGACTCAGGGAAATATTTACTGAAAGTCATCTCTGTGAATTTATGCAGAAATAAAGGGACTGCAGGATGTTCTTGGGGCATAGGTCGCAAATTNACGCAACTATGAGATGTAGTTAAAAACTGAAGACCCAGAGAAAATTCCCAGGTTGTGTATTGTGTGGTTTTATTTTTTTAATCTGCGTTCTGTGAAAGGGATTAAAAGACTCAGGGAAATATTTACTGAAAGTCATCTCTGTGAATTTATGCAGAAATAAAGGGACTGCAGGATGTTCTTGGGGCATAGGTCGCAAATTCATTTCTGAGATTCATCTTTGCTTTCACAGGCTTGACCTTTGGTATCAAACTTGCTAATGACAATTACAGTACCAAACTTTCCAATTTGGACAATTGTTCTTTATTTAGTAATATTCGGTATTTTTTTTTTAGATTTGTAGAACACTAGGGGTGCTGCAGAGCTGGCAGATAAAGCATTTCCTGGGCTAGCAAAACTACTTGAGTTAAATGCTAGCTGCCCATGGCTACCCATGCCTATAAACCCAGCATTGGAGGATACTAGAAACCCTCTGGCCAGCCAGCCTGAAAGAAACAGTGAGCTTCAGTTCCATGTGAGATCTTATCACAAGGTAATTAGGGAGAAATTAATAGGGAAAGATCCCTGTGTCCTTTTTTGGGCTCCCCATATGTGCCATATGTGCACAGGGACACATGCAGCTGCATACTTGAGCAAGTACTACACATAAACACAACAAAAAATAAATAAAAAGGAGTGTGGCCAGGATATCACTCTTTCTCCCTGCTCCTTGTGATTCCCACCAAAGAAATTCAGTCAAGATAATGCAGAAGACATCTACTGCAGATAAAACACTCTCAAAAAGTGAGAATTTACAATAGTCAAAGGAACCGTGGCACTTATCTGCAGTTTATATGTGTCATTAGAACAGGAAGCTTTTCCTAGTGGATTTTTGTTTGTCTTTGTGGTTCATAGGCTTGATTGATTTGATTCTTATGGGAAAGGTCAATGTCCTATCTTTATCCACCAGAAAACCTCTTGCTACAGAATAGGATTTCTGGATCTGGGTTTAGATGGTTCACTATTACTAACCTGAGAAGCTGTGAGTGTCAGATCTCCTCTGAAGACCAGAGCTATGACTCGGGTCTTACTCTTCTTATCTGTAATAGAATCCTGCACTTCTAGTTCTCAGTTTACAACCTAGGTATGAGGGAAGGGTCCAGACCTAATGTCCTCCATATTTACTAATATCTACCTAGCTACACAATGGAAGGGTTATCAAAATCCTGAAATACTTGAGATATGATTTGGCCACAACTGCATTCACAAACCAAGAGTCACATTAGATGAAACAGGCTTTGTATCTTCAGTTGATGGATAGTAGGAAGGCAAATAAGGAGAACATGAAACCATGGCACTTTCCTTATACCATAAAACTGTCACACATGGTGGACACGAAAGGCTTCCACAACCAAAGCAATTGACTTATCTGGCAAGGATTTATCTTCCCTTTTGGCAAAAGTGGGTCAGAGTTAGTAACTGGAAACAAAACAGTGATAACGAGACAGAGTGAACAATCAGATAAGGCAGCTCCTGGATCTTGCATCAAGCTCTAGAAAATGTTTTAGCTGGTGAGATTTTTCATGAGAACCAAAAGTTTGTTGGCTTTTGGCAAATTTAAAGGAGATACAGCTTCTCAGGTGGACATCTGGCTTAATTTAGGTTTTTTTGCTGTGAGAGATACAATGACCATGGCAACTCCTATAAAGGAAAATATGTAATTGAGGATAAAATTTAATTGGCTTACACTTTCAGAGGCTTAGTCCATTATTATCATGGTGGCATGCAGATAGACAGGGTACTGGAGAGGGAGCTGAGAGTTCTATATTGTGATCCAAAGGCAAAAGAAAGGGATTGTGAGCCACATTGGGTGTAGCTTGAGCCTATGAGATCTGAAAGTTCTCTCCACAGTAACATACTACCTCTACTACCTCCTAAAAGTGCCACTCCCTATAGGCCAAGCAATCAAACTCATGAATCAATGGGAAGATTCCTATTCAAACCACCACAACTTCAAACTCTGGGATCATTCTACCTTGTTAGACTCCTTTTGGGAGCTCTAACCCTATAGCAAGTCTGTTCTCATTGTACTATCTGAACTATATGTCTGTTCTTTCTATGTCAACATTTACCTTTTCCAGGACTCTGCAACTATCCTGATTGAGGGACTTATTTTAATAACACTGATCTGGATTAAATTGACTAAATGTCCACAATGAAATATACATTTTATAGGGATCATCATTGTCTCGCTTTATACATGTACACACAGATACACTTCAGTAAGAATATCCACGCACACAATTAGAAACACAATTACCTCAAAAACTAGACTCTTCATATTCCTAACGCCAATGACAACTTCAAGAAATGCAATGCAGTGGCCTCAGGAATTCTCCAAATGCAAGGGCATCCACATTCATTAAGGAAACTATAGAAAAGCACAAAGCACACATTGCACCTCACACAATAATAGTGGGAGACAAAGTCATCTATTGGATGGAACAAGGGCCCATAATGAAGAAGCTAGAGAAAGTACCCAAGGAGCTAGAAGGGTCTGCAACCCTATAGGAGAAACAACAATATGAACTAACCAATACCACCCAGAGCTGTGTCTCTAGTTGCATATGTAGCAGAGGATGGCCTAGGTGGCCATCAATAGGAGGAGAGGCCCTTGGTCTTGTGAAGATCATATGCCCCAGTACAGGGGAATGCCAGGGCCAGAAAGTGGGAATGGATAGGTTGTGGAGCAGGGCAGGGGAAGGGTATAAAGTGTTTTGGGGAATAGCATTTGAAATGTAAATGAAGAAAATATCTAATAAAAAAAAAATACTGGGAGACTTCAACATCCCCCTCTCATCCATAGACAGATCCTGGAAACAGAAACTAAACAGAGACACATTGAAACTAACAGAAGTTATGAAACAAATGGATTTAACAGAGAACTACAGAACATTTTATCCTAAAACAAAAGGATATACCTTCTTCTCAGCATCTCATGGTACCTTTTCCAAAATTGACCATATAACTGGTCACAAAACAGGCCTCAACAGATACAAAAATATTGAAATTATCCCATGCATCCCATCAGATCACCATGGAATAAGGCTGGTCTTCAATAACAGCATAAATAATAGAAAGCCAACATTCATATGGAAGCTGAACAACACACCGCTCAAAGAAGAAATAAAGAAATAAATTAAAGACTTCTTAGAGTTTAATGAAAATGAAGCCACAGCTTACCCAAACTAATGGGACTCAATGAAAGCAGTGCTAAGTGGAAAACTTATAGCTCTGACTGCTACCAAAAAGAAACTAGAGAGAACATACACTAGCAGCTTGACAGCATACTTAAAAGTTCTAGAACAAAAGGAAGCAAAGTGACCCAAGAGGAGTAGAAGGCAGGGAATAATAAAATTCAGGGATGAAATCAACCAAGTGGAAACACAAAGAACTATTCAAAGAATCAAACAAACCAGGAGCTGTTTTTGTTTTTTGTTTTTTGTTTTTTTAGAAAAATCAACAAGATAAATAAACCATTAGGCAAACTAACTAGAGGGCTCAGGGAAAATATCCTAATTAACAAAAATTAGAAATGAAAAGGGAGACATAACAACAGATCCTGAGGAAATCCAAAACATCATCAGATCCTACTAAAAAAGGCTATACTCAACAAAACTGGAAAACCTGGATGAAATGGACAATTTTCTGGACAGATACCAGGTACAACAGTTAAGTCAGGATCAGATTAACTATCTAAACAGTCCCATATCCCCTAAAGAAATAGAAGCAGTCATCAATAGTCTCCCAACCAAAAAAAGCCCAGGACCAGATGGGTTTAGTGCAGAGTTCTATCAAACCTTCAAAGAAGACCTAATTCCAACACTCCTCAAACTATTCCACAAAATAGAAACAGAAGGTACTCTACCCAATTCATTCTATGAAGCCACAATTACTCTGATACCTAAACCACACAAATATCCAACAAAGATAGAGAACTTCAGACCAATTTTCCTTATGAATATCAATGCAAAATTATTCAATAAAATCCTCACAAACCAAATCCAAGAACACATCAAAACAATCATCCATCATGAACAAGTAGGCTTCATCCCAGGGATGCAGGGATGGTTTAATATATGGAAATCCATCAACGAAATCCACTATATAAACAAACTCAAAGACAAAAACCACATGATCATCTCCTTAGATGCTGAGAAAGCATTTGACAAAATCCAACACCCATTCATGATAAAAGTCTTGGAAAGATGAGGAATTCAAGGCCCATACCTAAACATAATAAAAAGCAATCTACAGCAAACTAGTAGCCAACATCAAACTAATTGGAGAGAACCTCAAAGCAATCCCACTAAAATCAGGGACTAGACAAGGCAGCCCACTTTCTCCCTACCTATTCAATATAGTACTTGAAGTCCTAGTCAGAGCAATTAAAACAACAAAAGGAGATCGAGGGGATACAAATTGGAAAGGAAGAAGTCAAAATATCACTATTTGCAGATGATAGGATAGTATATATAAGTGACCCTAAAGATTCCACCAGAGAACTCCTAAACCTGATAAACAGCTTCAGTGCAGTAGCTGGATATAAAATTAACTCAAACAAATCAATGGCCTTTCTCTACACAAAGGATAAAAGAGCTGAGAAATTAATTAGGAAAACAACACCCTTCACAATAGTCACAAATAATATCAAACACCTTGGTGTGACTTTAACTAAGGAAACAAAAGTTCTGTATGAAAAGAACTCCAAGTCTCTGAAGAAAGAGATTGAAGAAGATCTTAGAAGATGGAAAGATCTCCCAAGCTCATGGATTGGCAGGATTAATATAGTCAAAATGGCTATCCTGCTGAAAGCAATCTACAGATTCAATGCAATCACCATCAAAATTCCAGCACAATTCTTCACTGAGATAGAAAGTGCAATTTGCAAATTCATCTGGAATAACAAAAAACCTAGGATAGCAAAAACTCCTCAACAATAAAAGAACCTCTGGTGGAATCACCAAGCCTGACCTCAAACTCTACTACAGAGCAATTGTGATAAAAACTGCATGGTACTGGTACAGCAACAGACAGGTAGATCAATGGAATAGAACTGAAGACCCCGAAATGAACCCACACACCTATGGTGACTTGATCTTCGACAAGGGAGCTAAAACCATCCAGTGGAAAAAAGACAACATTTTCAAACTCAAATCAATGGTCTTTCTCTACACAAAGATAAACAGGCTGAGGAATAAATTAGGGAAGAAACACCTTTCACAATAGTCACAAATAATAAAAACACCTGGATGTGACCCTAGCTAAGGAAGTAAAAGACCTGTATGATAAGAACTTCAAGTCTTTGAAGAAAGAAATAGAAGAAGATCTCAGAAGATTGAAAGATCTCCCATGTTCATGGATTGGCAGGATTAATATAGTCAAAATGGCTATCTTGCAGAAAGTTATCTACAGATTCAATGCAATCCCCATCAAAATTCCAACTCAATTGTCTACAGAGTTAGAAAGGGCAATTTGCAAAATCATCTGGAATAACAAAAACAAAAACAAAAACAAAAACAACCCTAGGATAGCAAAAACTCTTCTCAACAATAAAAGAACCTCTGATGGAATCACCATATCACCATGCCTGACCTCAAGCTGTACTACAGAGCAATTGTGATAAAAACTTCATGATACTGGTATACTGACAGGTAGATCAATGGAATAGAATTGAAGACCCAAAAATGAACCCACACACCAATGGTCACTTGATCTTTCACAAAGAAAAAAAAAAAACCATCAAGTGGAAAAAAATAGCATTTTCAACAAATAGTGCTGGCACAACTGGAGGTTATCATGTAAAAGAATGCAAATTGATCCATTCTTATCTCCTTGTACAAAGCTCAAGTCTAAGTGAATCAAGGAACTTCACATAAAACTAGAGACTCTGAAACTTATAGAGGAGAAAGTGGGGGAAAGCCTTGAAGATATGGGCACAAGGGAAAATTTCCTGAACAGAACAGCAATGGCTGGTGCTCTAAGAAAGAGAAATGATAAATGGAACCTCATAAAATTGTAAAACTTCTGTAAGGCACAAGACACTGTCAATAAGACAAAAAGGCGACCAACAGATTGGGAAAGGATCCTTACTAATCCTAAATCTGATAGGGGACTAATATCCAATATATACAAAGAGCTCAAGAAGCTGGACTCCAGAAAATCAAATAACCCCATTAAAAATGGGGTACAGACATCCAGAGGCTGCCCCACCCGGGTGGTCCATCACATAATCAGCCACCAAATGCAGACACTACTGCATACG
>CACVCL010030986.1:0-38594 GCA_902729485.2 Mus minutoides
AAAAAAACCTACAAAGAGCTGGAATTCATATTTGTCTCATCTCTTACTTTTGACATCAGTAACATATCAGAATTCATATTTGTCTCATCTCTTACTTTTGACATTTCATTATATACTTCATGTGAATATACCATACTGGTAAATTAAAACATAAACGAGTTTTACAAACAAATATTCCATTAAAATACTGTTACTGTGAGGTTTCCATTATGTTTTTGATGAGCCCATTACTATAAGCCTTGTTAATCTTTCTAATTATCTGATAAATATATATATATATATATATATATATATATATATATATATATATATATTTCTTACTTGAGATTATTTCCTTTTCAGAAAAAATGAGAGCAGAGCTAACATATGAAAAACAGGAAAAATGCAGTGAAGATGTTTTGTATCTTTGAGAGGGCCAATTAGATTGGATAACTATCTGGAAATTAAATGTCTTTCTTGCTTCTTTCCTAATGTTGACTGGGACTCAAGAGAAGCCTGCCTCACAGATAGAGCTTTCTGTCAGAAACCCATGGGGATTTTTAATTGTTTCTTTTGAGAAGTCTGTCTCCCTGGATGATTATTAGTAACACACCAAACACCAGAAAAAGATGTCTTGCCCAATGCAGTTTTTCCTAATTATGTAATTTCTCTAACAGGAATATAAGACAGGTGGTAATGGATTACTTGTTTTCGTGTTTTCTAAACACTGTGATATATGTTGAGTCCGAGAAGTTGATAACACAGAGATGAAATCCAGAATCCTTTATTGAGGCACTACTCTTATTTTACAGGGTTGATCTGATTTATTAGAATGTACAGAAGAGATGGGCTATGTGTGTGCAGGTTTTAAATAGATGAAAATAAATCAGATGCTCCTTCATAAGTCTCTCTCTGAGGCTTACAACTTAAGGACTTCTTTTTCTCTTAGAAGTGCTTTAAACGTTCATATTTCCCCAGTCTAGAATATAAAAACTAAGACAGAAAGAAATAAAATAGAAACAATGAACAAGGTAATGGCCAATGTGCTCTGGAGTCTAACATGAGGACGAGATCCACCCTCTCTAGAATACACATTTACTTTCCAGTGTTTAGATTCCCTTAGTAACTTGGGTACCTTGGCACTACTTTGAAAAATTCAACTCTACACTGGTGAAATCCCCATGAATTTATTTTTAATGTTAAATATCTTAAATGTCTAGATAATTGTAACCAATGACTGCGTTGTTGATTTATTCACCCCAAAAGTTGGCCATGTCAGCCACAGATAAATTCTTTAGAAAAAAATCACAAGGTATGGTGAGGCCCTTGATCTTTCCCACCTGTCAGCTTTCAAATTTTTCTATACGTTTTTTATAGATATATACATTTTATACAGATGCATAAATGCAGGATACGATCTCATACAACACTGCTTTACTAAATTCCATGTTCTTTAGGATAAACCCATTGCTATGTGTGGCATCTATTCTGACTGCCATGTCATAACCCATCTTCTGAATATGCTATATTCATGGGTAACATTCTCCTCTAAGTGAATACATTGTTTCTAAAGTTCACAGTCTCTGAAATTCTGTGACATTATTGTATCTGCATCCCTAGCCTCATGCACCTGAGGGTTGTTAGGATGGATTTCTACAAAGAGCAACTGTTAAGTTGCGGAGATATATCTTCCTTTCAGCAAGTATGACTACACTCTCCTTTACAAGTCACTGTATTTTTCTTCTACATTCACATTAACTAAGTGAATCCCCCTGTCAGTTAGTGAGCTAAGCATATTTTCCCATCATATCAGTGTGAAATGACTCTTGGTAAAGCTTTAAATTACATTCTTCCAGTGCTAGACATTCTATCCCAGAGAACACAGAAAGGACATTTGTTTACAGTATAACACTGTCACTTTATATAAATTGAGCTGGTAATGTATATACTGGGAGGACCAACTCCTCAAACCCTCTCCACATACTCAAAAATGACCCAACGGCAAGGTGAGTTTCTCTTAGAGTATTCAAAGTAAATTTTAATGAGTAGGAGAATTCAAGAGTATAGAATCTTCAGGGAGAGAAGACCAACTATGTTTATAAGCTTTATCAAAGTGAAATTGCTTTGTCTTTAGGCATGGATTACTTTATTGTTTACATTTCATTAGAGCAGAAGTGGTCTATGTTCTTCAGATTACTAATAACAAAAAGGAAACTCAGGGCAAAAATATCACTTGGTTCAAAAAAACCAAACCCTGAGTGGATAAAAGGCATCAATCCAGACCCTTCTGTTAAGGCCCTGTTGTCTCTGCTGCTTTGAGATACTCATTGTCTCAAATCAGCTTTACCTCAGGTGGCGAAGGACACAGCTGTGCTCTGCTCAAAGCTCATAGTACACCACCAGACACTCTAGGGAATAAAGACACTTAACCACACTTAGAGTCAAGAAAACATTAAAGAAGGGTAGTGGTTCAGGGTGGAGCCTCTGTTAGCACCTGGAGTCCAGAGAGCAGCTGTTTAGCACCACAAAGTATGAAGGTCAATTTTAGATTTCTGCCCTCTACTCAAATCTGTTAAGCAGAAAAAAAAAATCCACATGATATTCTTAGCACTTAATGAGGAATCTTAATCCAATGCTTAATGCTTATTAAATAATATCCAGGTGGTGGTGGTGCATGCCTTTAATCCCAGCACTCAGGAAGCTGAGGCAGGAAGATCCCTGTGAGCTTCAGGCCAGTCTGGTCTACAGAGTGACTTCTAGGACAGACAGGACCACACAGAGAAAACCGAGAGAGAGAGAGAGAGAGAGAGAGAGAGAGAGAGAGAATAAATAAATAAATAAATAAATATTAGTTTGTGCCTCTATAATGTTTACCTAGATCTCTGCCAGAGTATTTTATTCCAATTTCTAGATAACAACAAAGAATATCTTCAATTGACAAAATAAACTTGTACATGTTTTAGAAAAAAAAAATCTCCCTGCCCTTAAGCCTTAAGTCACATCATTCATTTGAAATCTGTCCTTTAAGCACCTGAGATAATTTTGATGCTTTATGTGGTATTGAGAAATAGTACAATATAATAGAAGATTATATCCTAGCTACTTTAGCCAAGTAAATCATTCTAAGCTGTTTGTATTGGCTCATATTTGAAGTCCTAGTACTTCGAAAGCTGAAACAGGAGTATTGTTTCAAGTTTTAGGCCAACCTCGGTAAACAAGTAAATTTCAGTCCATCATGGACTACAGAGTAAGACTTTAATTCTGGAAACATTAACAAAAAGGGAAATTATTCCAACAGAATTGCAGAAACAGAGCTTTCCTGTTAAATGCGTTTCTTATTTTGGAAACGAGGCTTATACAATCCAGCCTTGGACTTGCTGGTTCTATTTGTAGTCAGTGAGATTAACAAGTTGTTTTTGGAATCGTCTAGTTCATACTCCAGATTCTCTTCTCCAGCCACTGGTTTGTGAACAGCCAGGGAAAATAGACTATTAATGACTGATGCTATTCTTGCCTAACAGAGACAATCAAGAAATGTATTACAAACCAACAATTAATTGCATTCACATTATCACTGCTTCCCACATTAGAGAGAATAATTAAATACTAGAAACCTATACAGCACTGCTGTGCCTCCTAAATACTCCCAGGTACATTGTTAATACGTTGCTCTTATTATCAAAGAGAAGTTTGGGTATCATTCCGGTTTCATTTGGGATTTTATTGCATCATACAGAAGGTCTTAAAACCTACCAAAATGTATCCTCCAAGGGCATTCATATGGTTATGCAGCTGAAATAATTAGCTTTAAGCAACCAAGTATCCTTTCACTACTGGACTATCAGTCATCGTCTGACAGCCAGTCTCAGGGTCTTCGTTTAGTAAGAAAAGAATTCCCAAGAAACCTTTCACTGTAAGAGTGGTAAGTGCAGTGTGCATTTTATAGAACAAGGGCACAGAAGTGTTGGATCCTCAGAACTACTTTTGAGGCTGGCAACTGGGGACTTTGCCCACGTTGCTTAGCTCCCTTGAATCTTATTCCTGTTCTTTTCCTACCTGAGGAAGTAGTAATGTCTGATTCAAAAGGGGTCTCAGCAATAAGAAATGAAATATGATGTGAAAATGCTGAATAAATTTAAATCACTATTTATAACCATATGACACAATACAACTTATGTATCTGACTCAAAACTAGACCTCTTTATTAAATCTTTATTATCCCCATTGATATGGATATGGATATATATATATACACAACATCATAATATATATATATTATACTATATTCCCCAATATTCACCCTTTCAAAGGCAGATACAAAGTTCTGAAGAAGAAAAGAAAGCTAAGAAATATTTTACAACCGTCAAATTCTAAGCAGTGTTATGGGTCTTCACAGAACTGACTTAACTAAACAGAAATAGTTGCTTCCAGCTTCACAGAGAGATAAAGCCCCTAATCTGATGAGTTTACTAATCCCACTCGGCCAGTACATGGTTCAAGTCTAGGTCTTACACTCTTCAAAGGTCTTTGTGTTCTAGTGCCTTTTGCAAAGCACAGTGAGTTGCCTTGGCTCTATTATTTACCTATGATTAAGCAGAAGGAACTCATTTTATACTTCGTGCCAAATAGATATCTGTCTCTTCACCTGTTTGTCAATACTGCAAACACAACTATCGGGGAAGTTTTCAGAGCAGAGTATCTCAAATTGTTTTCCATGGAAACGCAGCCCCATGGATGCTCGACGCATAAAACATCAGCCATAATTAACTTCCATGAGATTCAGAGTAGCTTAATAAATTAAGGACGCTGCATAGCCCTAAAACAAGGCCATAGTTTAATTTGCTAAAGCTCAGAGTGTCCTCTGACCATGAACTCCCTTCTCCTCACTACACAGTTTAGATAGCACCCAGGGAAATCACAGTCGGCTGTAGGAGGTATCACTGTATGGCCTTCTGAGAACACAAGTTCAGACAAAACTTGTACCACTGCACTATTGTACAAGACATAAAAACAGTTCTCACTGTAATAGAGTTTGTGTCAGTGTCAAAGTCCAGCTGTATCTTCTTTGTTAGGCAGGAAGCAGAACTCAGGGCAAAAGTTTACAGTGTTCTTAACATACCAAGTATTTTGAGAAATGCCCTGGAACGTATTGAGCCTTGGTTCCCTAAGGGAGGGTGTGCTAGTGTTGAGAGTTAGTGAGCTTTCCGAGAGGACTAATGTTTCTTCATTAATTTACTTAGGGCTATGCCAGAGGAAATGTTTGAAATATGAGAACATATGTGTGATTCCTATTACATCACAAAATCATGAAATACAGAACCTTGTTGAGTTCTGGGAATTCTGTGTGCCAATCTCATGTGTGAACATGGTGTACAAGGCCTAAGGTCCTTGTTTTAAAAGGCGCACATGATATTATGTCTGGTGATAAATTTCCTCATACCCATCCTAATTTCTTCTATGATGGGGGAACTTCTCCTATGTTTAACTTCTTATTAAATATCATTGAAGAAGGAATGTATAAGCCAAGGAAATTTTTGAAGAAAGCAATACAAAGCAATCTTTTACAAGTCCACATTTTTTAAAATTCTGAAACTGCAGATAAAAAAGAGAGGGACTCTTCCCACAACAACGTTAGTGAGGGATGTCTCTAAATCTGTTTTCTGCCTGTGGATCCCATTCCCCTAACTGAGCCTCCATCTCTGGCCTCAGTCGGAGAGGATGGAATAGTCCTGCAGCTACTTGCCAGGGTGGGGTGATACCCAGGGGGTACCTCCTCTTCTTGGGGAACTGAGGTTATGGGGTGGGGACTGGGAAGATGGGGCTGCAATTGGGATGTGGAATGAATAAACTAATTAATTAATGAAAACAAAAAAAAAACAAAAAAAGAGAAAGAAATGAGAGAGAGAGAGAGAGAGAGAGAGAGAGACCTTTCATGACAATTGAAACTGGTGCCAGAAGCATCTTGCCCTTGTAGGGGTGAACTATGCTCAATCTGTCTTGCTTGATCCTGATGGATTAGCACAGGGTTTAGGAGAAATTATCTTACCATTTTAGTGCAAAGCTTCAATGTAGCTTTCCTGGTAATAAAGCTAGTACTTCACTTGCCAAATATAACAGCCCTGTATCCATCTCTCTATTGGTTTTGAACTTAGTCGAGAAAGGTACATAAACATTTCGGCCAAGTATGATAGAGAATCTCAAATTGTCCAGGGCTTGAGAATCACCTGGGCGATGGGACAGAGCACTCCCATGAGAGAATATCTCCATAAGGTAAAGTGAGGTAGAAGGTCCCTCCCACTGAGAGTAGGAGCACTCTCTGGGCCAAGACCTTGACATGAATATAAAGCAGAAAATAAGCTGAGTACAAAAGAAATAGTAAATTAACAACTACAAACTAGTGACTTTTAAAGTCTCACATCATCTAAAACTGTCTCAAAGTTCTGACCTCTAATCAGCTGCTTTCAGAGATGCTGCTCTTTGTAAGTCTCCTCCTAGATCTGAGCCAAACACTTGAGTGAAATTTAAAAAGATTCCAAGCAGTTACATGGTGTTTATATAGACTAAATAAACTTTAGTCCATATGATGCATCTGAGGAACCCCGACTGCTCCTACATCCTCTCACTCAGCCATAATTTATAAATGTAACACATTTAACACATTGGCCCTCAGGACTTTTAAGTATCCTGCAAAGATCAAGCAAATGTGTTTACTATTTTATAAAGATTCCAAAATCAATTTCATTTTCAGATATTAATCCTAATAAAGAAGAATTCCTTTTCATATGGACCAATGTCCAAACAGATGAAAATGTGGGTTCTTCTAACATTGATGCACCCTTAATTACTGTAATGTGCTGCAGTCTTAGAATCCCCTGGCTGCTAGGCTGATCCTGGAGCAATTATCTGAGTAGTTAGAAAGATAATTAACTTTGATATAAATATGAATGACATCATCTGGCTTCTTGGACTTAGATTCTTCCAAATGACTTGCTTCACTATGAAAGCAGTTAAATGGTTGATCGTCACAGAGCCAAAGAAAAGTGCAAATCAAGGCAGAGGCAGGCCAATTTCTGAGTTCGAGGCCAGCCTGGTCTACAAAATGAGTTCCGGGACAGCCAGGGCTATACAGAGAAACCCTGTCTCGAAACCCCCCCCCCAAAAAAAGAAAAGTGCAAATCAATATGTTTACCAAATACATGGGTGGGGCATACAATAGGCTGGTCAGATTGGAGTGAGAAACTCTCTTCCTTAAGTTTCTGATGCTATCTGATGACATTCTTAGCTTGAAGGCTTGTAGGAGCTAGTGTTCTGTTATGTTAATACATTCTAAAGATTTTACCTCCTTGCTGAAAGGTTGTTAGGTCAGACACCAAAGTGGATGATAAATGGCTAGTAAGAAAAGAAAAGATATCACAAAATGATTTTGGCTCCTTTTCTACAACATTCAAACAGTCAGCTATCAGGGAGGTTATAATCAACCAGTCTACAGAATCTTAAGTATATGTGAGGTCTTTTCAGGGAATTTCCCACATTATCTGCCCTTCTTTTCTTTTCTTTCTTTTTTTTTTTTTATCTGCCCTTCTTAAACATTCGTGTTGCCACTGACGCTTAGAAGACTGAAAGCCCTTTCCATACTGTATGAGAATCAGTGTGCTGCTCACTGCCGGAAAAGACACAGGAGGTGGATTCAACCCTGAACAACCTGCCCACACTCTGAGATTCTCAGTCATAATGGTTTGGACTTAAATTATAGGAGCCAGGATTCTCACATTCACTCCATTTTCAGTGTCCAAGTAAGTCCTGGAAAATTACACTCAAAGACAAACAGACATTATTTTTAAAATATGTACTATTTCCACTTCATTAAAAAAAAATGCAGTCTAGAGGAACTATTGTCAAAGTAAAAGAAAACACTACATCATGGAAAGATGACAATGATAGTGTATAGCTATTTGCCTTAGCAGCAGCATGTCCTGGGAACTCCTGCAGACACTGCATCCTCTCAGTCATAATTTATGAAGGTAGCATGTCAGACTTATGGACTTTTAAGCTTCCTGAAGCTGTCAATCAAATGTGTTTACTAGTTTTGTAACGTTTCCCAAATCAATTTAATTTTCAGATATTAAACCTAATGGAGAAGAATTAATTCCCATAAAGTTCAAAATAACACTATTAATGGATATGACTAAGTTCTTAAACCATATTTCAAATATAGATGTTGCAAAGCCTTAAAGGAAGTTTCAGATTGTAAACTCCTTAATGATCTGATGGTAAAACCATGTCTTTGAGTAACTATAAAGTCCTGTTGGGCTACATGATACAAAGATGAGCCAATGGCTGGAGAGTTGGCTTAGAGGTTAAGAGCACTTGCTGCTCTTCCAGAGGACCAACGTTTGGTTCCTATAACTAGCATGGCAGCTCACAACTGACTCTAACTGTAGTTCCGGGTATTTCTTGTCCTTTTCTGGCCTCTCAGGCAAACAGGTTCCTGTGTGGTGCACACAGAGACATGCAGGCACTGACACACATAAAAATAAGGATATGTAAATCATTTTTAAATGAGTTTATAAAACAGACAAAGGATAGTTTTAATCTCATTAAAAGAACCTTCATCTTAATGTATAAAGCATGGTAGAGAACATATGTTTCAGGGTATGAAAAAGGCAAATGATAGGTTACATGCAAAGACTGTAGCAATGTGAATAATAAACCAGGGATACTTATAATACATCTATCTTACCAGGTGAGTGATAGAAGGAAGAAAATAACAGAATTGAAAATACACATATGGCAACCTATGACATGAAATCCCATTCCTAGAAGAAAAATGTAGTTATTACAGCCCACATTTAAATTACACATGTATCAAATTAAGGGCACACTTTCAGGTGATAAGAAGAAGCCAGACTCAAAGTCAGCAGAAGAAAGAAGTATTAATGACTAACACAAAGACTAATTAAACAAAAACACAAAGAACATGAACAATCAATGAAAGAGAGTTGGTTGTTTAAAAAGATAAAGAAGATTAATACACACCTAGAAAACTGACTCAGAAGAAGGCAGGATTCAAATTAATAAAATTAGAGATGAGATAGTAATAGTTACAGAAGAATTATTAGATTCTATGGCATATTTTTAAAGCTATATTTTAATAAATTTATAATCTATAGTAAACAAAGAGATTGAAATGGTAATGAAAAGTCTCGCATCTATAAAAGCAAGTCTAGATAGATAGCCTAGATAGATAGCTGTAGGCTAAATTCCACTGGGGCTTGATGTTTTATGGGTTAACCTGCTAGGCAATCATGTACCACTGAGCTGAATTTCAAGCCAGACCTGGGTGTCAAAAACTAGCATCTATGGAAGTTAAGTTATTTCATTAAATAGAAATGAAAGAAACAATGGCAAACTTGTATGAAGTCAAAAGACACTAAAACTCAGTTTAAAATGACAAAAATTAAAAATAATAAGCCAAAATCACAAAATCCTCTTAAGTGGTGGAGGAGTCCAACTCTCATGGCAAAAAATACTGTAGAGAGTAGAATCAGAAGGAACCAACCTCAACACGGTAGAGGCTCTGACTAATAAAACATTATTAGTCAGATCATTATTCTGAGTCAGAAAGAAACTCAAACGCATCCACTAAAAGATGAAAAGACTACAGGAGCATCTACTTTCTCCACAATTCTGTAATACAGTCATTCAAGTCTTAGCTAGAATAAGAGAAATAAACAGAAAGAATATGACTGAAAAAAGATGTCAAATTATCATCCTTACCAGACAATATCATCATGTACATAAGAGACCCTTAGGAAACTCAGGACTGACAGTCTCAGTAAAGTAGCAAGATACAAATTCAACATAGAATCATCAGCAACGTTTTTCTATATCAATAATGAACATGCTGTGATAGAAATCAGGAGCTCAAGTCTCAGACCCAACACCCCACCACCCAATTGTATGAGCAGACATTTCTCAAAAGGATGTCTGCTGTGATGCAATCTCTCCTAGGAATGGCTGCATAAACAAGAACAGAACAGTGGCAATATCAGTAGACATGCTAGCACAGAAAGGGGAACATCTCACAGGGTTACACCTCTAGACAAAGAGCTGTATTTGAATGATGGAAGAGGGTGATTAGCCTTTCCCAGGGATAAGACATATTATTGGTTATTCAATACAAAATGGTCAACCCAGAAACTGAATGGACTCAGTAGGTTGGATTTGCATATTTGTGAATACATACATATTTATTAAATAATGATAATCACAAAAAAAAGGAGAATTTTGATTTGGGAGTGGACAGAGACATAATAGAGTCTGAAGGGAAGATTAGAAAGAGTGACTATGCTGTAATTCTATTTTACCTAACATGTATAAAATTTTTTTAAAAGAGTGATGACTATATGAGAAAATACTGTCTTGCCAATGCTAATTACATAAAAAACATGTTACTGTTTTTTCTTTGAAAACAAAACAAACAACAACAAAAATAAACCCTTCAAAATAGACTCCTCCCCCTTAAATATGTAAATATGTTCACAGGAGAAAAACAAGAGTGCTGCAAATGTTTCTCAGAGTTAAACTGTTCTCCTTTTAAAAGTAGCAGTATAAGCAGCCCCAGCCTTCCCAGCTGCACCTCGAGAGAGAAGCTCTGTCATTATCCAGCAAGCACTTGCTAACAATTCTAGACGGATATGAGCTTTAATCTGCACCTGTGTATACTTTAATAAAGCAATCATACACAAATTAGACAATTCCAAGGTTCGGATTACACAGGCAGATAGCTCTTCTGGTGTGAAATCTATTGTCTACTCATTGGTACCACTTTCTCAAATAACAGTGTCTCCACTTGTCCAGTATGCTGTAAATCACAGGGATGAAGAAGAGGATGTGAGGAAAATAGTATCCCCAGTGTGGCCAGTGGTTCTGGTCTATACTGAAAGAGAGTCAGCCATAGTTTAAGGCCCTGTTGCTGGCTATGGCTTCAGAAGACCAGAGTTCAAACTCCTATGAGTAACTTGAGATGATCATTTAGCTCCCTGAGACTTCCTGTAATAAGATGAATCAGAACAGAAAAAGTAGAGACATACAAGTACATGATTAGAGCAAACAGCCTAGAAATAAACTCATGCAAATATACAAGAGAGACCTGGTCTTTGAGAAAGAGGCAAGAGGGAGGGAAAGGTCTGTAATTTCAATAGATCATATTGAGTAAATAGCCAGCTATGTGTAGAAAGGTAAAAATAGACATAAACCTTACAACATACACAGAAATTAACTAAAAAAGGATCAGATGCTTATTTAAAACCCAAACGAGAAAACATCAAGAATATAACACAGCAAACTTAAGTGATAGCAGGACTGATGTTGATTCTTACATGATACCCGCGGGAATACAGCAGCTTAAAGTAGATGTTCACACTATGAGCTAAATTGTTTACATAATGGAAGGAAATACCATAGACAAAGAATTTGGAAACCAGTATATCTAATAAAATAATTGCATCCAAAATATAAAATTAGATATTGAAAACATTTAAGTTTCACTGACCATTGTAATGAGATTGTAATTATAGAAGTTCTGATATAAAATAGAACTAGATAGTGGTTTGCTTTTTTGGAAGACGAATGTACAAGTGCTATACTTGTAAACAGATGACTGTATGTAAATATCTTTGTTTAGATAATGGATTTCCCAAGAGCCTCTTACCAGTTCACTATAAAGGCTTCCTGGGGAGAATTGTTGATGCATATTTTCTTGATGCCCATTTGACAACATGCCTGATTAAAAGCACGATTCTTCATCTGCTTTAAGACTGACAGAATTAATAATGAGTCACAGTTTCTGAGAAAGAAGAAAATAGCAGTCATAAGTGCTGAGGGAAAGAACATTTAAAATTACCCACAAAACCATATAGGGAACTGTTCTGAAATTGTTAGTCATAAAGTAGAAATTTGTTGGAGAAAAATACAAGGGATAAAAATGTCAGTGTGTAAAAATCTCAACAGTATCTGGTCACCATTTCACAAGCAAGCAAGCAAGAAATGAATGAATGAATGAATGAATTAATACTCAAATTTCACAAGCAATAAATAAATAATAAATAAATAGATAAATATACCCAAAGTGCACAATTCTTAAATCCTAAATTGTATAAGTTATCTATATAATGTTTTATAGTATGTTTTAACTAATAAGCAGTAAGTTACAGAGAAATTTTATTAAAATCTAAGTTTTGTAGTTAGATTGTGTCTTAGTCAGGGTTTCTATTCCTGCACAAAACATCATGATCAAGAAGCAAGTTGGGGAGGAAAGGGTTTATTCCGCTTACACTTCCACATTGCTGTTCATCACTGAAGGAAGTCGGGACTGGAACTCCAGCAGGTCAGGAAGCAGGAGCTGATGCAGAAGCCATGGAGGGATGTTCCTTACTGGCTTGCCTCTCCTGGCTTGCTCAGCCTGCTCTCTTATAGAACACAAGACTGCCAGCCCAGAGATGGTCCCACCCAGAAGGGGCCCTTGATCTTTAATTGAGAAAATGCCTCACAGCTAGATCTCATGAAGGCATTTCCCCAACTGAAGCTCCTTTCTCTGTGATAACTCCAGCTGTGTCAAGTTGACACAAACCTAGCCAGTACAATTGACCCCTTGTCAACTTGACACACAAATACATCACTAGTAAGCCTCAACCTTTAGTTCTTACTCATCCCCAAGATCTTAAATAACTTAAAAGTTCCATAGTCTTTACATACTAAAAGTTCAATCCTTTTAAAAAATCCAGTATCTTTTAAAATTCAAAGTACTTTAAAATTCAAAGTCTCTTAACTGTGGGCTGTGGTCTCTTCGCCCCTTCCTAGAATTAAGAACAAAGCACACATTGAAGGAGTTACAGAGATCATGTGTGAAGCTGAATCAAAAGGATGGACCAACCAGTGACTGCGGCTCCCAGGGATCCTTCCCATAATCAGCCACCAAAAATAAACACTACTGCATATGCCAGCAAGATAATGCTGATAGGGCCCTGATATAGCTGTCTCATGGGAGGCTATACCAGTGCCTGGCAAACATGGAAGTGGATGCTCACAGTCAGCTATTAGTTGGAACACAGGACTCCCAAGGAAGGAGCTAGAGAAAGTACCCAAGGAGCGGAAGGGGTCTTCAACCCTATAGGTGGAAGAATAGCATGAACTAACTAGTTCCCCCTGTGCTCATGTCTCTAGCTGCATATATGGAAGAAGATGGCCTAGTTGGCCATCATTGGGAGGAGAGGCCCCTTGGTCATGCAGACTTTATATGCCCTAGTACAGGGGAATGCCAGGGCCATTATGTGGGAGGGGGTGGGTAGGGGAGCAGGGCAGGAATGGGGGAGGGTATGGGGAAATTTCTGGATAACACTTGAAATGTAAATGAAGAAAATATCTAATAAAGAGAAAAAAATTTCCCTTTAAGAGGGAAAAATATCAGGACACAGTCAAAATCAAAAGCAAAAATCAATCTCCAACCTTCCAATGTCTGGGATCCAACTCACGATCTTCTGGGCTCCTCCAAGGGCTTGGGTCACTTCTCCAGCCATGCGCTTTGTCGCACATACATTGTCCTCTAGGCTCCAGATACCTGTACTCCATTGCTGCTGCTGTTCTTGGCAGTCATCTCATGGTACTGGCATCTCCAAAATGCTTCTGTAACTAGGCTTCAACACTAGCCTCTCATAGGCTCTCTTCATGGTGCCGAGCCTCAACTCATTTGCATGACCCCTTCAGTCCTGGGCCATCAATTGCAACGGAGGCTGTACCTTCACAGTGCTTCTGTGGCCTCAGCTGCTCTGCATGACTCCTTCATGCCTCTAAAACCAGTACCACCTAGGTAACTCTCACTCATTACCAAGTCCAATCACAGCACAAGGTACAACCATGGCTATCTCTGGAACACAGCCTCCTTGTGCTTTCAGAAAACATTTCCCAGAAGATGTCACCTCAATGATGCTGGTCTCTTCTTAATCACCGCTATTTTCTTAGCTCCAGCTAACCAGCATCAATAGTCCCAGTAATACAAAGTTTTTGCTTTAGTAGTTCTGGTATCTTGTTAATCACAGCTGATTCTTCAGCCCCAGCTAACCAGAACCACAGAATCTTCCCAATCAAAATAGCAGTGGCCCTGAAAAGAGTCTTTAATTTTCCCTCTGAAATTTCACAAGCCAGGTACCCATCTTCTGCACTGTTCTCAACTTTATCTTCCAAGCTCCTACACAACATCTGACAAAGCTCTTAACACAGAATGGATCTTCAAGCCCAAAGTTCCAAAGTCCTTCCACAGTCCTTCCCAAAACATGGTCAGGTTGTCACAGGAATACCCCACTCTACTGGTACCAATTTGTCTTAGTCAGGGTTTCTATTCCTGCACAAACATCATGACCAAGAAGCAAGTTGGGGAGGAAAGGGTTTATTCCGCTTACACTTCCATACTGCTGTTCATCACCAAGGAAGTCAGGACTGGAACTCCAGCAGGTCAGGAAGCAGGAGCTGATGCAGAAGCCATGGAGGGATGTTCCTTACTGGCTTGCTTCCCCTGGCTTGCTCAGCCTGCTCTCTTATAGAACCCAAGACTACCAGCCCAGAGATGGTCCCACCCACAAGGGGCCCTTGATCACTAATTGAGAAAATGCCTCACAGCTAGATCTCATGAAGGCATTTCCCCAACTGAAGCTCCTTTCTCTGTGATAACTCCAGCTGTGTCAAGTTGACACAAACCTAGCCAGTACAGATTGGTTTGGAGGAAGATCATGTAGTAAGATGGGGTTGGAGGAAGACCACATCAATAAAGTGACTGAATCAAATCAAGGGGCCCAGCATATGCGGGACCAACTCTTCCCCATCATACATTTAAATGTTACTTTAGGACCAGCACTAGAGTGGTCAGAATTCACTCTCTAGCGGGCCTAACCTTTCTCTTTCCTGATGAAATATAAATATTAATGGCTGGAAGGACTTTTTCTCACCTTCTATCTGAACCCTCAAAGGAGCCCAGAGGACAGACCCAGAGAGTCTCAAAGAAGTAGAAACCATGAGCTGATGGGAAAAGCATTATAGACCTGTCTGTGCATTGTGTTGATAGGAAGCTTTCTTTTTTGTTATAACATTTGTTACATCCTAAGAACTATCAAATCACATCATTTTCACAATCTTAAAAACTGAGAATATCTTTATCAAAGAAACTGCTTGCTCCAGCTTGGAGTTTAAAAATCAAATTCAGCAAACCACCTAAACGAAAACTTTGGACAAAACACACACATGGTACCCACAGAGGCTCTGTGGGTTTTCTTTGAAAGTGAAAATCCTGAACAGAGATGGTGACAATGTGGCTAGATCTCAAAGCAAAAGAGACTGGAGGAGAGAGCTCTGCAGAGCATCCTGGCAGGGTAATGGAGCAGGAAGTAAAGGAAAGTGAGCAAGTATTTATTGCCATGGGGAGTTAAAATGGAGAGGCCACTTTGGAAAATAGAACAAAGAAAAGCTTCAAAGGAAGGAGAATTTAGTTGTGGGTGTGATGGTTTGAATGAAAATGGCCTCATAGGTTCATAGGGAATGGCACTATTATGAGGTCTAGTCTTATTGGAGTAGGTGTGGCCTTGCTGGAGGAAGTGTGTCACTGTGCAAGTAGGCTTTGAGGTCTGATGCTGGAGACCTAGTGTGGTATTCTCTTCCTGCTGCCTGCTGAACTAGATGTACAACTCTCATCTACCTCTCCAGCGCCATATCTGTCTTCACTCTACCATACTTCCCATCATGAGGACAATAGAATAAACCTCCAAACTACCAGCAACCCCAAATTAAATCTTCCATTTATAAGAGTTGTCACAGTCATGGTATCTCTTAGTAGCAATAGACTCCAACTAAGACAGAGGGTAGGTTGCCAGTGCACTCTGTGTTAAGCAACTTACTCAAAGCATCCTCATTTACAGCTCTATGATGTGCATGGGTCCTGGCTGATCTACTCATCTTCCTAACAACCAACTTAAGGATCATCTGCCTTTCAGCATTCATTCAGCCAGTTTGAGAGGTGACAGAACATCCATTACTGTCTGTAGCCTAGAACAAAAGAAAGATGGATGAGGTCTCATGTGATGGGAGCTAGTACCTAACAGGGAGAACATTATACCAAGATGCACACCTTCTGATACTCTGTCCCAAATCACCTCTACAGATAGAGAATCACAAGTTTTATCCTGGGGAAGAGAAAAACCCCAGGGTTGAAAGCAGGATAGAAACACATCTTTCTTCTCACAACTGTAATTACCATTCTTGGTCTCCATCCTGGGTGGATTTATTTCTTTCTCCTGCTACTATTTCCTCCCAGTCATGGTACTGTCCAGGAGAAGTAGTTTTAACTATGTTATCTTTTCTGCAAAATGATTGTGGAGAGGGACTATGATCAATCCATATAACAAGTTTCTCACACAGCTTGGCAGTAAGTCATTTTTATTCATTCTGCTGCCCTCACACCATATGAAGCCCACTCCATATGTTGAGGTGCAGTGACGTGACATGCAGACCATAGCTTGCTTTTGCACTGTAGATTTTTTCAATGTAATTGCATGTAACACTTTATTTATAGACATGAAAAGGCACTTAGAACCCAATTACATAGTTGGAAATTGCATATCTCTAAACAGATGTAGAATAATTAAGAAGAAATTCAATGTATATTTACAGAAACTCATGGAATTACTGAACTGTCTTATTTCAACATTCCCTAAGCAGCTCATTTGGTTGTGACATCAGCCTGTGTTGGTCTGTGAGCCTCATAGGCAGAATGCAGGTATTGTTTCTATGCATTTGTTCTTGCTTCCTTATGACCCTAATCACTTGCTTAGTGGTAAATGTTTCTATTTTCTTTGCCCAGCAATGATCCGACAGATAACACTCCTTCCTGGAAATATTTCTAGAGCTGTTTATTGGTGGATGGAGGTAAAAAGATTGTCCTCTCACTGTGACTTTATATTATTGTATTACTTAAGACTACATCAATTTCTCATGCTATTCACTCAAAAGAATCAGATTAGAAATCCCATTGACCGTGGGAAATCCTTAGTCAATTTTATATACTTTGGGAGCAGATAGAAGCCGCATGAATAACAGAAATCCATCTTGAAGTTAATGCTCTTAACCATCCACCTCTGGGCTACCACAAACATAAATAAAGCCTTCATCAATACAGCAAGTTTCTAAGTCTCTTTCCCTTTGATGATAGAATCATTTTTGCATCCTAAAAGCCAAGAGCCTACAGAGACCTAACAATATTTTTAATGAGAACATTTCACACAAAGAAAGATTCTTATTCTAATTTGCAGTTAAAAACATCTACTTTGGGAACTCCTGTGCTTAATAAAAAACGTCTTTGCAAACTGGTGTTATTAACTTTAATATTGTATTGATGTGATTTTTAGTTTCCAATACATATGGCACAATTTAAATCATTTCCAATAATAACAACATGCATTATTTAATCCCAGCAGGGACTAGGGTTTGAATGTGCTGTGTGAACCATGAATTTTTTTTATACTCATTTTCTCTTCATAATGTAAACAGTTATCCTAGCATTTTAAAAGCTACCAACAGTTTTTACATGGTTGGGAGCTCTTCTGGGTGGGCATACCTCTTTTTACCTCTGTATAATCTTCAACAACCTCAAATGAACTTAGAAATATTCTCAAAGATAAAACTGAGACTCTGAGGGCTGAAGAGATGGCTCAGTGATTAAGAGCACTGGCTGCTTTTCCAGAGGTCCTGAGTTCAATTCCCAGCAACTTCATGGTGGTTTGGGATCTAATGCCCTCTTCTGGTGCACAGGTGTACATACAGATAGAGCACTTATATATTCATATATATATATATATATATATATATATATATATATATATATATATATCTTTTTTAAAAAAGGAAAGGGAAGAATAGGAAAGGAAAGGAAAGGAAAGGAAAGGAAAGGAAAGGAAAGGAAAGGAAAGGAAAGGAAAGGAAAGGAAAGGAAAGAGGAAGAAAAGAATGAGACTCTGGAGTCCTGAAGTACTGGCTTGCCTGCTGTTTCTTCCAAGTCTATCACATTTTTTTGAAAGCAGCTTTTGGGGGCAGGGAAGATGTTGAGCATTGAGTCTAATTAATGCTTCCCACAGGAACATGAATGTGTGGTCATACTGGGGTATGCTGGGGCACCAGCAAATTACCAGTAGCCACCTCCTCAGAGAAAATGTTTTTTTCTTCCACAAGCAATTTTTTTTAAGCACACCATGCTTAACTATATTTATTGTTTATAAAGAAAAGAAAAAAATGGAAGAATCTGGAATGTTCTGATCTTGGGGCAGTTATGCATTTACATAAAAGCATCAGATACTGTTCCACAAGCAATTTTAAACTGCCAAAAAGGTCTCAGCTAGGTAAGGACTCAGTAGTCCTTCACTCATCCTTACAGGGATGCTCAACTGGCTTGCTCTTGTGATGGTCTCCTGTGGGTGGTCATCATCACTGTGGGCTCACATGTGCAACAACCACACCATGCCCAGAAATGAGCATCTCACAGCAATCTTCCCCACCATCAGCTCTTGCGTTCTTTCTGTCTCCTCTCCTGTGATGTCTAGAGTCTTGGTAAGGAATGGGATTTTGCCACAATTATTGTAGTTTGAGATTGCTTGTGGGGTTTTTTTTTTGCCAAGTTTACTGCCCTCTTCTCCTCTCTGCCTCCCTCCTTACTAAAACCCACTCCCAGAAACATACTGGGTATCACTCATTTTATATGAGCAGACAGCAATCCTGTCATACCTTGCTTCATGCAAATCAGCTGCAGATGTCAGATATGAGCAAAGATCCACTTAAAGAAGAAATTTATCCAAAGGCCCCAGCATCATTTTGAAGTTTCACTTATAAGGCCCTAGTGTTTAGTTTTCAGAGAAGAAACATTCCCCCTTAAGTTTGCTGATCAAATAAATGAATGTGGGGCTCTAGAGCTCCTGTGACCCCAGTTCTTCACCCACTTGTTTGATGAGGTAAGACATCTCTGGGCACCCTAACCCTAACTCAGCAACCTTGCTTCTCAGTAATTCCTTGCTAGTCTAAGCATCTTCTGTCTCCTTGTGTTCTTCCGTAAGGGCTCCTACCTCTCATGCATTTACAGATTCTTTTTTCTTCCTCTTTAATTTTTTTTCAAATTACTTTCTTCTGATGTTTAATTTTAAAAGAAATGAATATACACACTGCTTCTGTTTGTAAGCTCCAACACATATCACAAAATATAATATTAAAACTATATGGTATTCCAGATAGGAAGATCCAGTGGATAGAGAGACATTAGGTAAGGTTACAGGGCAGTACTCATCAGTCACCGGTAGTTGGTGACTTTTGGCCTCACCATCAAAAGGTTTCCAACCCACTTCACATTTGACTCGACCTTCATGTGGCTAGATAGAGACCTGAGCATATTAAATGATCAACTCAAGGTGGCCACTTAGAGCCATAGAGAAGAGGGTTGTCTTTCTAAACAGATGGTTGCCTAGGGCAGGCCAAACTCATACTCTGAGCAATTTCCTATGGATAGTTCTATTCCAGGGGCAGGGAAGAGAAACAAAGGGTTACAGCCCTGTATCTGGAAGGTGACAGGCCAAATATTTACTATGCACCCTGTTATCTAGTTAAAGAATATAGGGGAAAGGTCAATATAAGATTATCACTGTCTCTCAGGAACTCACTGCATTGCAGAACAAAGTGGCACAACCCATAACACTAGAATGACAAGATGCCAAGATGCTAGGGAGAAAACTGTTTCCTTACTTCAAAAATCATTGCTGCTTTGACAGAGGATGTAAAATTTAAGATAATAGTGAAGGATTTGACCAATTAACCCAAAATAGAAGTAAAGAATTATTTTTACTTTGACTGAACTCCAGGTCCAATACCCAAAACATGAAAATGTAAAATGCATTCTGGAGGTAACAGCTGTGTGGCTCTTAAGTTGGACAGACAGGAGACAGGCAGTAGATAAGGCTGGAACAAGGTCGAAACCAAGCTGCAGAATGAGGGGAACATGGGAATGAGAAATATGAATTTGGTTCTCTGAATTACAAGAAACAAGTAATTCATGGACAAATAGTAGTGTGCTCTGTATCTTGCTAACTAAAATCATAATATAAGAAATATAGAAAAGAGATGAAGCCCAAAGCCTGGGCACAGGTTAGAGATCTAGTGTCATAGTCCAAGCCAAATAACAAAATGTTATAAACCTTAATAAAGGCAATAAAAGTGAGAGAAAGAGAAGGTGAACCAGAGCAGATTCAACAAAAGGGAGGTGCCTAACCATGCTGACATCTACTCTCTGAGGCTTTCTTGGGAAAGACACTGAAATCAGTATCTCTAGTGTCAAAGCCTTGAAGATATCAGTCCTTAGAAGATAAAATTGTCATCCACTGATAAGAGCTATGAATCTATCCCATATATTCTGTATCCATATAATAGATGGTGACAGACTCAAGAGAGCAAGACAGACACTGTGGACATAGAAGGAGAAAATTTTCATATAAGTCAAAATGTATAAACCTTTTAACAATCTCCCCTATAATTTCAAAGACTCTCCAAAGAGGGTTTGAAAACCATTGGAACTTCTAAGCCAAATTCCATATTATATGCATGAAATACACATGCATATAATATACCCCCAAAGCATCCTAAACTTCAAATGGTAAACAACAATTGCATCAGTCATATTTCATAAGATCTACATATCGCTAAATTTATTACAGGGTGTCAAAGGGACAAAGAGTGGCTCATCCTGTCAAGACCAGAGGAAAAGTTAGTTAATGGCAGAAAAGGATAGACATGAATAAAGGTAAAGTGTTTAAACTCTACGTTCAAGGTCAGGAAGAACAAGGTGACATGGAGGATTTTGGAGCAAGCACACACAGGAGTTGAGTAGAGAAAACAGAAGTGTCTCGAGCAAAAACTCAGTGTCTCCTTTGCTTTCTGTCCTTCTCCAAAATTTATGAATTTCCTGATACTGCATCCCCAGGTGAAAACTTGAGGATAAAGGGACCCTTGTAGTCTTCCACTGGAAACCAGTGCTTCTCTTGAATTCCTGAACCCCCAAGTCCTGAACCCCCAAGTCCGTTCTCTTTAGAGTCTTCACCTAAAGTAGCTAGAGTAGACAAGAAGAGTGAGAATCTTGGGGAAGAAACCCAGTTTCCTGATTGCGGGAAGAGAGGGCAATCCCACCTCAAAGTTGCAGAAAGGGTTTATACATATGTGCTTAACTCAGTCAAGCAGCTGTGCTTGGAGTCCCTTGTAAGGTGAGCCACAGAGATACAAAAGGAATGTTGGTTTCAGAGTCTTGAGAACAATAATAGCCTTGAACCTGGAACATTAGAGAGATCTGTGATATGGACTCTTATATAGCATCTAAAGTTGGAAATTTCTCTGTCATTTATAACAGACATCGACTAACAAAAACTCACTTTCCATTCTGTCTGTAGCTTTTGAATTCTTTATCCCCATGATAGGTAAATAGAAATCTTTCTGGTTCTATTCTCTTGGCAGTGAAGTCCTCAAGCCTTGCTCTCACCCAGCTACCTTCAGTCACTGTTCAGGATGTCATCACAATCTTCTGATCTGAAGTTAGTCAACACAAGGCAGGGATTTTGAATGTTTGGCTGCTGTACTAAGGACATCAGCATCTGATAACCTTCAAGATTTCTACTGTCTAATACTGGGGTGTACAGTACATCTGCTACAATGTCTTTGTAAGACAATTGATGCTCACAGTGATGATGTGATGAATAAGAAAAGAATTCCTCCTAGTTATCCAGACAACTACAGCCTGTAGTTTGAGCTGAATAGGCAATTCTTCAATAGCATCGATCTAAAGACACATCAAGATTTAAGTGTGTTCTATAGACCATCTAAAAAGAATAGAGCTTCAAGAGTCTGAGTTGTAAACAAGTTATGTGCAGGACCCTTCTTGATCTTCATTCTCTGTACTTCCCTTGCTTACCTTCAGGGGCCACAGATTGATGACACCAGGGTCTCATCAGATATGACAAGGAGAAACTGGGAGCTGAGAGTCCTATAAAAGAGGAAAAGGAACCCAATGCACAAGCCTGTTGCCAAGCATACAAACCCAGTCCCTTGGTGAACTCTTTTATTAGCCATTGTAAATGACATGCTGGTAAAGGTTTTCTAAGGAGAAAGAGGCTATGCAAGATAATATAGAAATCCCATGAATTATTAAATCCTTGATCGTGGCTTTGTTCTCATCAGCTCACCTTTAAATAAAGGCTGTAACATTTACAAACCACTGTGTGATGTGCATGCATTGAACACTGTGTGCCTATTTACAGCAGCAAATTGCCTTGAGAAAGGGGAGAGAAATCCCCTCACACTAAAATCTTCAAAAGCAATTAGCTGCTGTGTATATAGCTATAATCTAAGTACAATCATAAGAGAAAATACGAATTATGTTCAAATTAACTCAAACTCCATTCTACCTAGAAGTAGGTCTATGTGTACATACACAAAAAATATATTGGTAGACAAACTACATGATTTCTAGACTCATGGCTTGTATATGCTTTAAATATGTAGCGTTTAAAATACCTTATTTTCAAGATCATAATGGCCCACTAAAGAGAAGATATAATTGAAATAAATTTTAAGTTACTCATAGGCTAATCACGAGACAAAACTTCAGTTAACACCTGCAACCTTTTGGTCTATCATATTAAATATCACCAATCTTTAACCTGCATGCTCTCTTTATGCAGCACACATTTTTGTCTGTAAGCCTCAGATCTGTGCAGAAGAGGAAATCCTGTTAAATCTACCTGACTAGAGACCTGATCCAGTCCATAGCTGCTCACATTACATGAAAGACAGGAAAGGCCCCAAGCCGCCTGTGAAAACCCTCTACCTGCTTCAGTGATAAGCTGCCATCATTGTCTTCAAATCTTATCTGATCCCACCATACCCACAGGCATGATGCTTAACTTTTTGGGGAGTGCTTGAATCATTCTGCTTTGCATGAAAACACACAGATTTTCTACCACATTAGTGAGCCCAAACTAGACATTTCAAGTTCCCAAATTAATGCTAGCTTAGAACTCCATACCTAGGATAATTTTAGGGATGACGAAATCACTCCATATTTGGGGTAGCATATCAATAGCCTACCTCTACTCAGAGTCTCCCTTTCAATTAATCTTTTCAGTTTTGTTTTCTTAATTAACCAAATGCACATCTCACTGACATTTACATATATACATACCACTATAGTTTGCTCTTCTTCAGTGCCTCTACTGCAGCCATCTTACCTCTTATCTCCTGCTTGTCCCCTTCCTTCCTCCAATAGTTTTCCATTTGGTTTTCATGGCATCTGTATTCTCTGTCTTCTCTTGCACCTCCATCTCCCTTTCATTAGAATGCCACCTCCCCTTTCAAATCCCCCTTTCTATTTTCATGTTCCACTTATGTATGTACACATGCATACACAAGTTTGTCATGTTGAATCTGACTCGGTTCACTTGATATAATGATTTCAATACTGCCCTTTTTTTCTGTTTATAGATGAACAAATAATTTTGTATCACTGGTCCACCTGTCCAGGTCTTACCTTCTTCAGCACCATCTACAGAGCAATACACTTACTCTGATATAACTCTTGCTATGTCGTGGTTTGAACAAGAATGGACCCATAGGCACCTATACTTGGACTCTTGGTCATCAGGGAGTACTACCACTTGAGAGGGATTAGCAGATTTGGTCTTGATGGAAGTGTGGCCTTGTTGGAAGAAATGTGTCTCCTGAGGGGGAGAGCTTTCGGGTTTCAAAAGCTCAAGCCAGGCCTAGTGTCTGTCTCCCTTCCTGCTGCCTACAGATGCAGATGTAGAACTCTCAACTACTCCAGCACAATGTCTACTTGCATGCTGCCATGCTCCCAACCATGATGAAGATGGACTAAACATATGAATCTATAAGCCATCCCCAATGAAATTCTGTCTCTTGTAGAGTTTCTGTCCTCATAGTGTCTCTTCACAGCAATAGAATACTAGGACATGGTACTAAGTCCAAATGTAGCCACTATGGCTCACCACCTTCTGGCAGTTTCCCCCAGGTAGTGACCTCAACAAAATAAATAAGATAGCTGTTTTATAGTGTTTCCAGTCTACTTAGAAGACATACACTAAGCAAACAAGTAAAGGTCAGTGTGATTGCAATCTTAAATGAGATGAAAAAAAATAGGAAATGACTGTGGAAACTAGGGAGGGCTCACCTTAGAACAAGTCCCCGGAGCAAACCTCTCATTATTCCCATTGATGCTCCACAGATGAACAATCGCTCTTACAGTAAATGCCAGGGCACTTCCCACACACACTCAGAGACTTGGGAAGAAGAGAGAATACTCAGGCATGCACTGAAAGTCAGTCAGAGAGGCTAAAAGAATGGCATTGGAGTCTGGGGAGAAACCTGAGCTATGCTTCCTGTCTGCAATGGAGACAGGCATCTGGCAATGTGACATCTGCTTCCCTGGAGATAATGAGAATAGAGAATAGAAAAATGGAGACCATGCTGAGCCTCTACAGTAATGCACAGAAGAGAGAGCTGGACCACAATACCAGAAGGGTACCGGAGGAAAAGTGGGAGCTGGAGCAGTGACTCAGAGCTTCAGAGCACATAGTGGTCTTGCAGAGAATTCAAGTTCTATTCTTGGCACCCACTCTGAGCAGATCACCACCACCTGTAACCCCAGGAGGTCTGGCAGTAACTCCAGGAGATCTGGCACTGCCGGACTCTGCAGTCACCAACACATAATTCAAAACAATAAAAGTAAGCCTTTAAAAGAAAACTGGACAGGATTAGGGTGTATTTTGAGAAAGGAATATCTGGACAATCTAGTGATGAAATATGTATGGAACATAAAGGAGAAGGAAGAAACAAAACTGGTTCTTAGTGTCCAGCCTCACAAGGAGCTGAGAAGACATGCCATCCACCAACAGTGAAGCTTCACACAGACAGTGTACCCAATATTTGTTTATTTTAATGGAATTAACTATATATGGTTTCAAATATATTTGACTAACATTTGCGTTCATCACCAAAAGAATCTGTCGAGGATCCCAATTAACACAGCAGTTGTTCATAGATTGCCATGTCACGCTGTTTCAGTGAGGACTCAGAGGGGACAGTGCCGTGGACTGGAAAGATCCAAAGGGAATGCTGCCTAAGGGTTTTCGTTCCTCTGCTGACTTCGTCTTTGCTGAATCACTCTAGAGTGCTCTGAGATAGAAAAATGAGTTTAGGTAACTTCATATCCTACCCTCAGGTGCCTAGGATACAGGAAGACATTCCCAATGATGTCTGAGTCCCAAACAAGTAATCACATGTGCCCTTGCTGTGCTCACCTTCCTGCCCCTTTTATTACAAGGTAGGCGAAACTACAAGGCAGATGCTAGAAAGACAACAGTGGGAGCCTGAAGGTAACAAGGCTACAGGATCAGTCCTCTATGAGAGAATGCTTGAAATGTAGAATTAGGCCCATGAAATGACATGTGAATGGGTATAAGCTGTTTTTATTCAACAATGCCTCACAAATCTTTCTGCTACAGATTCTTAGGCAAAAAAATACCAGAAGTGCTATAAAGGAAGACGGAATAAAGGAAAAAGAGAAACAGAAAACAGGTAGGTGCTTTACAAGAGGAAAAAGGAGATAAAGACATCTTTAAAAGTATGTTTTAAAATAAATATATATATATATACACATTTTTATATTATTTATATATTTATATTATATATATAGCAAAGGAGGGTCAATATCAATGAATATAAAAACATTAAAAATGGCAGATTATTTTTTGAAAGGGGTTTCCATCTCTGACAAGTGCTCAGTGAGAAATGAGGCAATTACTAAACATAACCAAAAATATATTGTGACATATATCACAGTAACTCATGCAGCTTGGCTGTGAAAAATAGAACTGTTTGGTGTGGGAGGAGGAAAAGGAGATCAAACAGTGCATGTAACGTTAACAATTACATCTGCATATCTTGTCATAGTAAATAGTTCCTGCTTAGCATTTTTTATGAACACAAAATCTCAACATATAGAAAATGTATACATCTGTGAATTTCACTGATTAAATAAATCACATGCACCCTGGCATTTAAATTGAAAATGTAGCAGTATGAAAAAAATTAACAGAAGAAATCATACACCATAAGTAACTGGTTTGCTTCTGGGAAGCAAATGATAAAGCTGTCACAGAGAGGAACAGGGAAGCTGTAATGTACTGTGTCACAAATGCAGATTTAACTACCTACGTGAACCTGGGAAACAAAGCTATACTCATAGGTTGTATCTATTCTTTCCAGGAAGTGATAGGTCAAGACACCAAAAACAAGTAGTAATTTAAAAATCTCTAGAATGTGATTTCTAAGGCAAATGGTATGCTGAATATATATACATATCTAGATATCTAGATAGATAGATATCTAGATAGATAGATAGATAGATAGATAGATAGATAGATAGATAGATAGATATGTAACTATATTCCCTCACTCTCAGTGTAACAATCATAAACTAGCTGTATAGTAATGACAAGACATCAATACTGTCCAAGGAAACAGTACACACACTAGGTTTTTCTCAGAATCTATTTTGCAGGAAAACTAGAAACATTATGAAAACCAGTAAGAATCATGTATTTGAGGACTAGAGATATCTTAGCCACAAAAATGCTGTTGGTGAGGGAGCTGATTGTCAGGAACATCAGAACAGAGGACACATCAGAGGCCCTGGAGACCATTTAAGTCCAGATGTAAAAATCTGGAGGAAAGAATTGCAGTAATAATTGCATGTTTATATATTCAAATACATTTTTAAAAAACTAAGAAAAATTAAAAACAACAACAGGTTAATCTTTCAACTGAAAAACTTATGAGCAGAGTGTGAAATTATAATTTACCATTTTAACGAAAAGGAAAAGTTACAAATAAAACAACTCAGAAAAGAGAATGTTATACATGTGAATATAACTTTACAATAAAAAATTAACTGACAAAGGTGTAAATGCTATTCTTTAACAGAATTCGTCAAGAAGTGATAAATTATAACAGCCATAGCACCTAAAACTGAACAATGGAGACACTGCTTTGCTGGTAGAGACTTGCCAAGCATGAAGCAGTGAGTCCAAGCTCAGTACTGAATAAACGAGGTGTAATAATGCCCGCATCACAGTACTAGAGTGTGGAGAAAAAAAGCCATCAGAAGTGCATAGCAAGTTTAAGAGCCACCTGGGTCACAAATCAAAAAAAAAAAAAGACATTATCTGAAGCAGAAGAGAAAATAGGCGTAAGTTGATAATGAAGAAAACTTGAGTGGCTGATTATAAAGAAACATTTGGCTGTTGGCCATCACAGCAACAGAAAGAAAGGTTCTTTTCTTGTGGTCTTTAACTTAAATTGGCAAAAGTAAGAAAGCCAGATTAAAAAGACAACTGTGTTTTCTGTATTTTGGTGATCTTAAGCTGTATACAGATACAGATACAGATATAGATAGGTAAACACACACACACACACACACACACACACACACACACACACACACACACATATATATATATATATATATATATATATGCAAAAACATAAATGACATGAAAGTAGAAACAAGAATGCCTGTTTGGCAGACAAAGGTGGATGGAAGGAAAATGAGAAGGTGAATATGGTCAAAGGACATGATATACTTGCATGAAAATGTCTGGGTGAAATCTGCTACTATATATAATAAGTATATTACAATAAAAATAATCAATTATATATGTTTTTAAGGTTCTGATGAAAATGGAAAAAATCTAAGCAGTATGTAGAGGAAGATATACAGAGGAAGACGTGAGTAATTTTTGAAAAAAACACTCTCCTATATCTCATGGCTTTATAAACTCATGACAGCAGGTACAGCCTTAGAAACTTTCCCATGTCCCCTAAGGGGGGACCTGAATGAGCACTATAAGCCTTGATTACAGTACAGAAGGACAGGAATAGCTTGGGTGTGCTATAAGTAGGAAAGGGTTTATGTCATCTTACAGCTTGCAGACTACTCTCCATCACTGAGGGCAGTCAGGGCTGGATCTCAAGGCAAAATTCAATGCAGGGGTCATAGAGGGATGCTGTTTGCTGGCTTGCTTCTCATGGCCTGCTCAGCTTGCTTTCCCATATCATCTGGGACCACCAGCCCAGGGAGAGCACTTTCCTGAGGGTCTTGGTCCTCCCACTTCAGTCATTAGTCAAGAAAATGTCCTAGACATTCGTCTACAGGCAACCTGGTGGTGGCATTTTCTCTATTGAAGTTCCCCATACCCTTCCAAATGACTCTAAATTATGTCAAGTTGACAAAGCTCCGGCTAGCAAAACAGGTGCAAAATAGCTAGTTTTACTAACAGCACTGAGAAAAAATTTGCTTATGTGTTAGTTTTTGTGTTAGTTTATTTTGTTGTGGCTTTTTTGTTTTGCAAAAAATTTTTTTTGCTTGAGTTTCAGAAGAAAAACAAACAAACAAACAAATATATACCAATGAATGGCTCACTCAACCCATCAAAGCTAAAACAAGTGCATCTGAGAATTCTCCTGCTTGTCAGATGTGAAGCCTTCCAAGGACTGGACATTCCAAAGCCTGGATCTTGCCCCATCATTTCAAAGGCGCTCAGCTGACCATGAGTCACTCCAACAGCGAATTCCTATAAAAGGCAACAGAGTGCTCAGTTTTCTACGCAGTTCGCTCTCTCGTCCGTTAATGCTTTCTTTTTAAGAGCCTCGGTAAAATTTGTGCTTTATTTTTGTGTGTGTGCAGTAAGCACAGCTGGTGTTATTTTGCATGTTCCAAATCCCATCCTTTGAGAACAGATACCAGACTGGCTTGAGTTAAGTGCTTGTTAATGAAAGAGACACCTCAGATACATAGGTAAAGTTTAATCCATACATTTCAAGATGCCACAACCTCCCTTGTCAAATCCTTGCACTAAATAAAAATTGCAGCAATAGAAACACTGAAACCAAAGATTCAGGGGAAGAGACCAAGGATCCAAGACTGTAGGCAGCTGTGTTGATAACAAAGGAAAAGACAGAAACATCCCCCTCACACTAAGACAACAGAGAGCACCCCTCACTTCAGAGCACCATGTCCAAGATAGAAAGGGATGGTTCCGAGGGAAGGGAGAACCAGACAGTCTGCTTCACTTAAAGCCAAAGCCACTTGTATATTCATGCTTATATCCATACAAGCACATCATACACACATGCATGCATAGCATGTTCAGCTGATTGCAATCTTTGTATATTCATGCGTTTCTCCATACATGCATATCATACATGCATGTATGCAGAGCATGTTCACCTGACTGCCATCCTGTCATTTCATAGGCTAGCCTGAGCAGTGGGTTTATTTGTAATATTTAATGCAGTTTTCTCTATATTGCTTCATAAAATATCATGCATAGAATATCATGACAGTTCTAAACTTCTGCTTTTTAGTTATTGTATTAAAAATACCATTTTGATCTACTTTTTACCCCTTCAATTACCCAGAGTTCTTGGTGAGGTGACTTGAAAGCTCTGGACAAAAGCCCTGGCATTGTTTGCAGAGGTGTACCCACAAGAGAGGAGCACTTGGCTTGATTTTCCCCTTTCTTCCACTTGCCTTACAACAGCAACTGTGAAATTCTTACTGAATGAATTGTGCAGCTGTCTGGTTTGATTGCAGCTTCAGAGACTCTGTGCCTCTGACCTCAGCTGAATTGCTGTTTTATTGCTATTTGCAGCAATGTTCCCCAGTAAATCACAACTTCTGTCCCTATGGCAACCACATACACCTGAGATGCTGCTGCTGCTTTTTCTGCCAGCAGAGAAACATAGTTATGAGAGGAAATAATCAATCTGCCTAGTGACCTTTTCTGCTTCATTATACTGCTTTGATCTCACTGGATGCTGGGCATTTTCAATTAGGGATCTCCACATTGAACCCAGAAGCTGCACTCACAAACATATTTCTTTAGCAGGTAGGTGTAAATGAAAGAAAGACATGTAAATTACTTGACCCTTCTAGAGTATTGCTTCCAGGTAGCAGTTGAATAGTGCTTGCCCTGTAGGTGCAACACATATAGAGAATTCAATGGCCAGGCATAATTTATGGAGATACAATGGAAAATAAGATGTTAACTTTTTGCCTTGGTTTACCATCCATCATTGCTCCATTGTTTCAAGTTTCCCCCTCTAGATTAGCACCTTAGAGAGTAGAGAGTATCATTCTTAGACAGAAAAATCTAATGACTTACAAAGAAATGCTACAGCCTCAAATATACCAGGACCCTATAAATTAGAACTTGGGAAAAATGACAATATTGCATATAAATGACTTTCCATCTGAATGCTAAATTTGAAAGTTACTACCTGATAGAAAGGATCTCTCTCTCTCTCTCTCTCTCTCTCTCTCTCTCTCTCTCTCACACACACACACACACACACACACACACACACACATACACACAACCCTTCACAGATATTACCCTAGAGCACAAGAGACAAGATGCTGAAAACTCGGGAAAACAGAATTCTATCCTTTAAGGAAGAGAATGAATAGATCCCAAACACAGGTGTCAGATACTTGTGAAATGTCAGCATAGTCACTACTTCAGAAGATCTTCTCATTTTATGTGATCCTACAAAAGATATGGAATGATGTCATTTTCTCTTTACAATCTCATTATGTTTGGGAAACCATATATGAACATATGATTCCCAATAGATAATACTTTAAAACTTTCAATGTAGTTCATTATTTTTAGAGTATTTATTGATGCAAAATAGAAAAAAAAGTTCCTCATTTATTATAATTTAGGACAGAGGAAGAAGAGAGAAGAGGCCATGGGGGTGATGTACCTATTAACCATATCTGGACTTCTGGGACATGAAGCTAAAAGAAAACAATCAGAATTCTGTTTTGTTTAATAGATTTCTTAGTGGGAAATCAGGAACAAAACTTAAGGCCTAGAAGGGAGATTCTTGGATTCCATGGTTAAGATTTAAAAACAACCCACAAATATAAGAGATAAAGGCCTACCATGATTTCTGAAAGACTTAAAGGCAGAATAAGAGGACTGGGAGGAAAACAGCAGGCACACAGAATGTTAGAATAGGACAAGAGTCCCAGAAAAATAAAATATGAGGTGTATACCGCCTGCCTTTCTTGGTATTGAGAAGTCATTAAGTACCCAAGGTACTTGTTCCCTGCCTAAGAAGCATGGAGATGCATTTCCCTACTTCTTTGACTCCCAGTGTTTCGGCTGGGATGTGGCAAGAAGAGGGAAGGATTTACTCGGGAGGCAGAGGCAGGTGGATTTCTGAGTTCGAGGCCAGCCTGGTCTACAGAGTGAGTTCCAGGACAGCCAGGGCTACACAGAGAAACCCTGTCTCAAAAAAACTAAAAAAAAAAAAAAAAAAAAGAAGGGGGAAGGGAGAGATATAAGTGGGACCCATAAAGGAGCTCAAGGTCACAACAGCATTATGGATCCAACTAGGACTTTGACAGCACAGGACAGGCAAAAACGATCCAGGGCATTGAGGCCATCTGGAAGGAAGTAGTATAACCTAGAAGGCTCTTTGGACCACAGTTTCCAGATAGATCTCTACAAACTCAAACAGTACCCACTGCTCAACATTTAGAACGTAAAGGTTCTGCATATCTTGTCTCTAAAATCCTCCACTTTCCTTCCTCTACATACAGCCTAACACAGGTTGTACCACCATGACAATCAACTTACCAACTCTGCAGTGCTTTCTACGACTCTCTCACCCCTCTTCCTCAATTGTCTTTCTCTGGCTAGTACCTGTCATATGTCCCAAAGACTCAAGGCACCTTGCCACATTGCCTTTTACAGCATGAGATACAGTTGGCCCAGAGAACATGCAGTTCTGAGGTCAGCATAGTCCATGAGTGGCGGTCCCTGACTTTACTAATATTGGCCTACATGAGGAACATGAATAAGATTAGCATCTAAGCAAGATTTGCCTCAGTTGTTACTTTCCATAGCCATCATCTATTCCTTTCTGCAAAGCCCAAAAAAGGGACAACCAATCTAGTAGCACACTTCCAGAAAGAAAAGAGAGCGATTGGGTAAGAAAGACAATGATACTCTTCTGTCTCTCCCATCATGTTTCAGCATAATGTTTTCAATAGAGTGAATGATCTATATTGCCCACTTGTTAGATTTACTTTGTCAAGTGAAATTAATTCAGGTTTTCTTATACTACCTTCTATGGTCACCAGAAACATGCATCTTTTGCATATCTGGCAGCTCTAATTTTGAAGTGTCAACTTAGAAAAACATGGATTTTATCTAGCATCTTAGATATGCAGGTATAGCACAGGAAGAGTTCATATGTATATAGCAGGCAATCATGCACATGTGTATGCACACACACACACACACACACACACACACACACTTCAAGTGATGCTACTACAAAGATGTGGGTCACCAGTGGAATAAGGTTAAATAATAGAATAAATAGAAGTTGTTTTTCTCAATATTTCTAATGCTGCCTGAAGAAACCCACAGGGAATCATATAATTTTGTATTTGACTAAAGTTAAATATGATACATAAAAGTGTGTTGTGTATATAGATATATAATCTATATGAATGCCACGTGGGTGACAATGCTCCCTCCAAGATTCATAGACTGATTAACAAAAACTATAGTGCCAGACATAAGAAGCCTCCTTGCGAGTTGGTGGCCAGAGATTCCCAAGAGATTCTCCAAACCACATAGGCTATTGATGCTGCTGCTGTTGCTTCCCCTGCTGCTGCTACTGTTTCTGTTGGTGCTGCTGCTGCTGCTGTTGTTGCTGTTGCTGTTGCTGCTGTTCTTGGTTGCTTTCCAAGAGCTGGAGGTAAGGTCCTCACTGCTGAAGACACCTGTGCTCTGGATACAGTGCTCAGAGAAATAGAATTAGATCTGACCTAAAAGCCTTCTCCCTAAGGATCAGCCATAATACCCAAAGATGTTGTGCAGGCCCCCAATGTAAGAAAGCATCCACTAGTCCTACCTGGTCATGATACCTGTGAGCAACAACACTGAGTAGCACAGCAAGATAGCTCTAAAGGTGCAACTGGAATTCATGTCTTGGAGCTAACCAGCAGTTGTCTAATTGGACTTAAGTCCACTCAACAAAAGAGAAATTATGCCTAATACTAGAAAATTATCCACAGTGAGTGAGATCACAGATCTTAGAAGAGAATCTACTACTGCTATTTTTCTAAGCCAGCATAATTCCTAACTGCATTCTTAATACTTATCTTAATACCCATAGATAGAGTATAGCTTTCAACTCCAAAAGAGGCATCCTATCTTAACAGAAGCTATGATAGAAAGCTCAGAATTGGCCAAAATTGTGCTGAAGCCCCAAATGATATATCAATAATACACTCCTTTTTTAATGTAAACATATGACATTTTTATATTAGTTTATATGTAAGTACAACCTTATTAGTCCATTTAGTGTTGCTTGTATGTATGCAGTTTTAGGACTAATTGCTTGGTCTTGGAAAAGCAATTAGGGGTCTCATCTCTAGGGAAGACTGATTCTCCCTGCCTCTGTAGTCAGTAAGAATAACACAACTCCTAATCTAAGGTTCGGAGAACATGGAGGGAGGGTGGAAAGATTCCAAGAGCCAACAGACCAGAAAGCCTGCTATGATGTTGTATACTTTATATCTGACAGGTAATCTACACCCAAGACATCTCAAGAAAAGAGCTGCTTAAATAAGACCTAAACAAAGACACCACCAGTTGACAGGGCAATGTGAATGGGGGAAATCGCACAGGACCCCAGCCATAGATGAAGAGCTGCGGGCAATTAAAAAGTACTGAGAGGGGGAGTTAGTCTTCCCCAGAAATGAGTACCCTAAGCGGTTATCCAGTCACAAGTGGTCAGCCCTAAATGCTATGTATATATACAAACAACATTAAACAGGCTTAGAAAGTTGCATTTAATAATTATTCACTTATATACAGGTATGTAATAATAATAATAATAATAAAGAATAAGAGACCATTCATTTGAAAGGGAGCAAGGCAGGGAGGAAATGATATAATTATATTTTAATTAAGTTTAAATTAGCAACAACTTCATTTCCAATGCTATTTACTTAAATAATCATCTAAGCTCATTCTAATTGCAGCCATGAATCTCATCCAAAGTCAGCTGTGAATGCATGTTTGGGATGAGAGTCAGGCACCATGCATTGTGCTCATGTGATTCCCCCAGCACGTTGTAAGTCTTTATTGGCCTGGCTGTGGTTTGATTGGTAACTTTAGGGCCGTGTACAGTAACATGTACAGTAACTCTTGTGGTTTCTTCTGAGGAACACATTTTAATGGCCGTTTTCCCTTGAGTAGGCTTTAAAATATGTTCCATGAACACACACTTTTATCTATTCCTATACTGGGATATTAGTTACCACAGACTAGCTGAGTCCTAGGCAAAAGCTATTGATATATAACATTTCTTTTTAACAGGTTTATTTTAAAGCCCAAATTATTACTCAAGGATAACAGGCCATTTTCCTGTCACAGTTAACATTTTAACAGTAATTTTGGCATAAACAAATGAGTCTTCCTGTCTTTTAGTCCCATAAAGTATCTCCAAATATATTAATTCTATAATGATGAAATTAAATTATTAAAAAGGTGTTTATAGCTACTTTCTATACCACTTACATGCATGTTTTTAATGCAGTTTTCCCTTTGGTTTACTTATTAAGGTTTGACTTCTCCAAAGCTAGTGGGTTTTTTTTTATAGTAAGACCCTCTATTTACACATATTTGTTTTGAAGTTTCTGTACATAAAGAGACTGTATTTATGATATTTCTAATATATCCAAGAGGATCAGCTTTGTGTCTGAAACACAGGTTTTTAAAAAGATGCATCCCACTTTCAAAACTGAACCAGAGGACTGTGAAAGTCCCATGGTACAGGCATGGTTTCCCATTAGTCTCTCTGTGACCTCAAGGAGTCCTCTTTACCAAGGACTTTTCAGAATTTATTAAAAACCTAAGGAAAAAAAATACCCCTTTACAGCCTTAGCTTTGCAAATTTAAGGGTAAAATTCTGAGACTGTTTGGTGTTTTGTGATTATTCTAATCTCTCAGATTTGACTCTCTCTGAAACAGTTGTCATAGAAAGAGTTGCCTTTATTTTTATTGAGATATATCAGCTACTCAACACTGGTAAACAGAACGCGACAATTTCCTAGAGTCCTTACCTCTTGTTTCAAGCATTAGAATATAGGCATCTCCATTTCCAGAGCCTGCAGAATTTTTAACCAAAGGCAGAAAAAAAATACTTCAGTCACATAGAAGGCTCTGAGACTGTAAACCCAGCTTTCCCAAGTGGCACTGGACTTAGCAGCTCTTACCAAGGCTCACTGAATATATTCCAAATATGCTGTGATTTTCATGGAATGTTAGAAATATGCTGAAATAGAAAATGAGAATGCTCAGAATCGGAGGTAAGTACGTATGCATACATGAACATGTGTGCACATACACTTGATTTTCCCCACCCATGTGATTTCTGCTAGTCTCAAACCAATAAGTCACAATAACTCATCCTTATATAATCACTTCTGAACATGATTTAAAATATTGACCATTGGGGTAAATGATGTACTGTGTTCAAGAAACAACATGATTTTTAAATGAAATCCCACTGGAGCAATAGACTGCATTAATTAAATATGTCATGCTTGGTATTCCAGTCCATACTTTGAATAATGTCACAGCAACTGAATGACCCTGGTTAAGTTGTTTAAGCTTGATTCTGGTACAAAGCATAACCACCAGATGGCTATAAGGACTGCACAATACTGCCAAAGTTGACAATAAAATTCCTAGCACCACAGCAAGTGTTCAGCAGACATGGATTACTGCCTTAAATATCTGACTTCTGCCACTGTACGGTCTGTAACACACACGTCAAAAAAAGACTCTAAATTAGCTTAGTATGGTATCCCAGTTTGCCTTCTAATGCTCTGATAAAGACTGTGACCAAAAATTACTGGAGAAAGAGAGCATTTATTTCATCCCACAGCTAACTGTCCATTGTGAAGTGAAGTCAGGGCAGGAACTGAAGCAGAGGCCATAAGGAAAGCTGCTCACTGCTATGGTTCACCCAGCTTGACTTTTGATACCTTCCAGGGCCACCTGACCCACATGGAAGTGGGTAATATCACTCACAGTGGGTCAGACTCTCTAAAAACCATCATTAATGAAGAAAATACATTACACACTTGCCTACAGGCCTGTCTGATAGAGGCATTTTCTCAAGCTCTCTTTCCCTAGCTTGTATCAAGTTGAGAAAAAAAGAAAAAAGAAAAAAGAAAAAAGAAAAAAAAAAAAAAAAAGAAAGAGAAAACTAACCAGAAAAAACACAAGGGAAGAAACCATGGAAGAAATTTACCTTCTCCCATATGGAAGTTGGAGTAAATGAAAAATGGAGAAGGTCCCAAAGATGTAGTGTGACCCCTCTTTCCCCCAGGGATCATGGGCCAACATTGCTCCATGAGGGCAAAGGAGCAGAGACAAAGGACTTGGGGGTATGGAAGACCTGAGAGGACATACAATAATGAAGACATACTGGAACCAGATCCAGGGAGACAGATAAGCTTTACTTGGGGTGAATCAAGGGTAATATAGTTTTGGGGGAATAGGAATATCTAGGGTGGCAAACTTTACTGGATGGAAGCTAAGGTACCAAAATGCTTCGCTAACATGGGGAGGCATTCAAGAAACTTAGCTGCTAGCTGAATGGGTTCTTATTGGGAAAAAGTGAGTTGAACCTGTAATAGTAACCAAGGCTGTGTAACATTCTACAGGTAGAGGTCAGGGGAGCAGGGGCTGGGTGGTTTGAACTCCCCAGACAAGGTCAAAGAAGGAGAAGTCCTGCTTGTAAAGGGAATCTGCCATTTTGCACCAAGCCCAGAAGGCTATCTAGATAATGGTAGATTTCAACCCTGATTAGCAGAGCAACAATGTAAAAATATGGAACACAGCTACAAGATCCTCAATCCACTTAGAAATAGCACAGCATAATGAGTGTAAGATCATACTTGTGCCAAGTCAAACTTTAGGAATCAGCAGGCGCTGTACCTGAAGAGCTAGAGGTGGTTCCTGTAAATATTCCTGGTCTTCGTATCTCAACAAACACTTGACACTTTGCTAGCAGAGAAGACAGTGATTTTATTCATAGAAGCAGTGAGGATTTTTTTGTATTTAATTCTGTATGATTAATATTACAAATGAGAACTCACTAAAAGAAAAATGAAAATATTTTTACTATGTACATTGGCTAAGATCATTAAGATAGTCTCTACCCATACAAGAATTGGGACCAATAATCCACCCAGGCTTGCATCTCACAGAAATAGTATGTCTGTCATGATTGCTAACAGGTTCTATACATAGTCATTGGTTTATGCGATTCTCACTGTAGGATGATTATGATATAGGAATACATATTCTTACCATAGAAGCTTTGTTGGTCTGCTTGAGTAAAATTTCCAAATAAGGGCATAAAGCTAGAATTTCACTGAAGTTAGGATACATTATGTAGAAATTATTATGTGCATTCCTTACCAATGAATAATTATGTAATAATTATCTCTATATGCAGAGACTTCCATTGGGTATTTGCTTTCAAAACCCTAGAGCAAGGCTATGGGAAATAGCAAGATATCAAAAAATATCTGCAGCTGTGGATGACTGCATTCTTCAAAGCCAGTTCACAAGAAGCCTCTGCCACCTCCTGCTTTTATTTGAATCCTTCCATTCAATAGTCAAGAATAACCACAGGAACCATCCAGCCTCAAATACAGATGCCTACTTATTAGAATGAAGCCTGATAGCAACATGACATAGTGGGTTAGAGTTCAAGGACCCAACTTATTTAATGAACCTTCCTGAGTATCTGAGGTCCTACATCAGAGCAACAACATTTAAATAAGTATCAGCCTCATGAACAATGAGCCAGTTGTGGGGGCTTGAATGAGAATGCTGACCACAGGCTTGTATGTTTGATATTTGGTTCCCAGATGATTGGCTATTGAGGAAGGATTAGAATTAGGAGATGCTGTCCTGTTGGAGGAGGTGTGGCACTGTGGGGTAGGCTTTAAGGTTCCAAAAGCTCATGTGGGACCCATTTTCTCTCTGTTGTTGTTTCTCTCCCTTTGTCTCCATCTACCTCTCTCCCTTCCCCCTACCCCACCCCACCTCACCTCTCTCTCTGGATCAGGATGAGAGCTCTTAGCTACTCCTTTAGAGCTATGCCTGCCTGCTTGCTGCCATGTTCTCCACCATGATGATCATGGACTAACTCTCTGAAATTGTAGGCAAGTCCTAAATTACATTCTTTTATAAGCTGCTTTGATCACGGTATCTCTTCATAGCAATAAGACATCAATAAAATTAAACTCACGGAGAACTTACAGATTTTGCCTTCACTGTAGGAGGAGATACTATGAAGTCTCTAAA